>JAXIVJ010018948.1:0-21424 GCA_036785665.1 Chirona hameri
TCTATATCTATATCTATATCTATATCTATATCTATATCTATATCTATATCTATATCTATATCTATATCTATATCTATATCTATATCTATATCTATATCTATATCTATATCTATATCTATATCTATATCTATATCTATATCTATATCTATATCTATATCTATATCTATATCTATATCTATATCTATATCTATATCTATATCTATATCTATATCTATATCTATATCTATATCTATATCTATATCTATATCTATATCTATATCTATATCTATATCTATCTATATCTATATCTATATCTATATCTATATCTATATCTATATCTATATCTATATCTATATCTATATCTATATCTATATCTATATCTATATCTATATCTATATCTATATCTATATCTATATCTATATCTATATCTATATCTATATCTATATCTATATCTATATCTATATCTATATCTATATCTATATCTATATCTATATCTATATCTATATCTATATCTATATCTATATCTATATCTATATCTATATCTATATCTATATCTATATCTATATCTATATCTATATCTATATCTATATCTATATCTATATCTATATCTATATCTATATCTATATCTATATCTATATCTATATCTATATCTATATCTATATCTATATCTATATCTATATCTATATCTATATCTATATCTATATCTATATCTATATCTATATCTATATCTATATCTATATCTATATCTATATCTATATCTATATCTATATCTATATCTATATCTATATCTATATCTATATCTATATCTATATCTATATCTATATCTATATCTATATCTATATCTATATCTATATCTATATCTATATCTATATCTATATCTATATCTAATCTATATCTATATCTATATCTATATCGTTCGTCCGTTAAAACGTTCCAACAACACGTACGAACACTGCGAAAAAACGTTGCAACGAGAGAGGAAAAATGTTCCAACGAATCCACGTACGAACGCTTCCAAATGCAGTCCCACCGGTCCCGCCCCTTGCATGGTCAAACTATACGGATAAAATCCGTTCCAACAACACGTACGAACGCTGACACAAAAATAAATACGTTCTAACGAAACCATTCCAACGGATCCAAATCTTTTATTTTTCACAACGCGCTTGTAACATATTTTATGGTTCATCCTCCTTTGAAATAGGGATACGTGAAACGTCACAGGAAATTTTAAGTGGAACATGAACAAGTGTTTCATAAACTGGATAGAATCGGATGCAACTTTAACTTCGCATAGATATATAAACAACCGTTTTGTCTAACGAAAGAAAACGTTATCTTGCCTTGCTGATCATTAAATAATATATGTGTATCTAAAGACCCATCTTGCTGCGACGGTGACGATTTACAAGTCTGATAAATTATGGTCTGTTGAAGTATACGTGAAGTATATATATATATAAATTATGGTCTGTTGAAGTTGAAGTATATGGTCTGTTGAAGTATATGGTCTGTTGAAGTATATGGTCTGTTGAAGTATATATTTGTGTATCAAATATAAACGTTTGGCATATTGCCTGATCCAAATTAGCATGTGTTTTCGTGAACGGTACTATTTCCTTTCAAATCCATGTAAGATGAAACCTTGAAACACAGGCGGCCAGAGCGCCCCTCAGGCGACCAAAGAATCCCCTCAGGCGGACAGAGCGCCTCCTCTCAGGCACCCAGAGCGCCCCCTCTCAGGCAGCCAGAGGGCCCTCTCTCGGGCGGCTCTCTGGCCCTCTCAGGCGGCCAGAGGGCCCTCTCTCGGGCGACCCTCTGGCCCTCTCAGGCGGCCAGAGCGCCCTCTCTCAGGTGGCCAGAGCGCCCCAGGCGCTCTGGCCAGAGGGTCGTCTCTCTCAGGTGGCCAGAGGGTCGCCTCTCTCGGGCGACCCTCTGGCCCTCCCAGGCGGCCAGAGCACCCCTCTCAGGCGGCCAGAGCGCCCCCTCTCAGACGGCCAGTGGGTCCCCTCTCAAGCAGCCAGAGCGCCCCCTCTCAGGCGGCCAGAGCGCCCCGTCTCAGGCGACCAGAGCGCCCCCTTTCATGCGGCAAGAGCGCCCCCTCTCAGGCGGCCAGAGCACCACCTCTCCGGCGGCCAGAGCGCCCCCTCTCAGGCGCCCAGAGCGCCCTTCTCAGGCGGTCAGAGCGCCCCTTTCAAGCAGCCAGAGCACCCCCTTTCAGGCGGCCAGAGCGCCCCTCTCAGACGGCCAGAGCGCCCCCTCTCATGCGGCCTTTAATAAAAGACGTCGGGAGCTAACAGTTGGTATTGCTATCAGTGACAAACAGTGCATTGACAAACATTCCGGCACAGGGCACAACACCTGACAGCAGCAGGTCACCTGTCTAATCACAGTGGGACAGTGCGAGGGCAAGAGGGGGGGGGGGGGGGGGGCAGGTTTGCGGAGCGGGGCTATCAGAGCTCTGACAGCAGTACACAAAACCCCGAGTCCTAACTGAGCAGCAGCATATTTGAAAACGTGCGATAAGAAAATGTGTGATTTGGGTTATAGGTGTTCCATTATAGGTAAAGCTATAAGTGGTGTTGTAAAATATGTGTTTAACATGTGAGATGGTAGCGATGACGTTGACGGAACAAATTTACTTGTTATAGCAGGATCATATAAGTGTCTAACTGATTAGACTGACTTGCTGTTACATTCGCTCTTGTCTTGCGCTCTTGTCTCATCAACTCATCTCTTAGACTGTTTTACCATCCATGTACCTGCCAGAGCGACAAGGGGTGCGCCCGTCACGCTGTTTAGTGTACCCTCCGCGAGATCCAGGTGGACTCGTGTGAACACTGGTGAACGGTTTGTTTGTGCGTGGCCCACGACTGTTCAACGACCTTGTGCGGTTTTCACCGCAGTGTGACATCTTCCATGATACTTTGAGCCAGCTGAAGCGACATATTGTGACATTTACGTCGACACTTCAACCTGTGACATGATTGTCAAATGGAAGTGAATATTTATTGTGTGTTTAGGGGGTATAATGTTTTAACCCTCGCCCGGGTGGCGGGGGTGGATGCCACCTCCCTTGTTTTTCTAGAATAACTTGTGTAGTTTCCAACCGATTTCGATGTAACTTTCAGTACCCTACTTTTTAAACATTTACCACATACTCTGAAAATTTTGAATTTGTAACCCACATGACCCGTGACCTATGACCTGTTTCTCAAGGTCATGTCAGGCGCAACTGGCGTCTCGCAGTATCGATGTTTGCTCAACTGAACAGATACATCCCCCGAGTTGATAGCGCAAAACGACCCCGTGATTCATCAGAGCCACACAGCGCGGTAAATACCGCTCCGACCCTGACTGACCCCGGAGCGCAGAGGACCAGTCGGGGACGCCCCCCCCCCCCTCCCTCCCTTGTGCAGTTTTCGAGTGTTTGTTGTTCAGGAGCATATGCACAGGTGTTTCCAGGTGACAGTTGTGGCTTCCACTGAGATTGTGACCTCGATTGACCTTTTCAGAGGTCAACTGAGGTCGTTGACCTCCGATGACCTCCGATTACTTTTTGGGGGCTTCTGGCGGTTTTTAGGGCATTTTATGACGCTGATTTCAAATTTGGGATCCATTTTACATAATTATATGTTCGACTGGGATCATGCGCTTCCACAGGTCAACCGAAGTCACTGACCTCAGATGACCTTGCATGACCTTTTTTGGAATTTGGAAGTTTATAGGCCATTTTGTGACGCTGATTACGAATTTGGCACCCATTAAGCAATGTGATATGCTCATTCACGATTCTAGCTCGATAAAATTAAATTTATACGCATTTACAATTTTGATGACTTTTGGGTCATTGACATGACCTCAGAGGTCACCTAATGATCTAATACCTTAAAATCGGATATCAGCGGCTTCCTCTCGTCACAAGCAACACGCTCGAATTTGAGGCGAAGCTCTAGCTCAATTAGGGGCGAAACGCTTAGGGGGAGGGGTCGTGCCCCCCCCCCCCCCCCCCCCCCTCTACCCGAACACGTAGTGATTTTGCCCTACCCGGGCGAGGGTTAACTGCTATGACTTCACCTGTCATTGGGCGCCGCCTGTTTGGTGATATAATATACAGATACAGATCCAGATACCTGACACCCTCCGCTCTGGTGTCGCGCTCGTGGCACCGTATACCGCGCTAAGACTCTGATGTCGCCCTCGGCTCGCGCCGGGCAGGGATGGGGGGGGGCGTCCCCGACTGGTCCTCTGCGCTCCGGGGTCAGTCAGGGTCGGAGCGGTATTTACCGCGCTGTGTGGCTCTGATGAATCACGGGGTCGTTTTGCGCTATCAACTCGGGGGATGTATCTGTTCAGTTGAGCAAACACATGTCGGTCACTGGGCGGCGTGCGCACGCGCGATAAGAACCATGTGAACCATGTGAACCATAAGAACCATGTGACGCATAGCATACCTACGGTAGCCTTGCCATGCATGGCGCATGTTATTCACCAGGGATGCGGAGTCGGGCAGGATGCCAACTCCGAAATCGATTCCGGCCTTTAATCAGACGAAGTAGGACAATTGCCAGCGGGTGCAGGAAGAAACCACCCACAGCAAATTAGTTTACTTCCAACTTTCCGCTCGTTTAAATAACAAAGTACGAGTTTATTGAAATTGATCAACATCTTCTGGCCATAACTTTCGGTTTTAAGTTCAATAATTCAAAAAAGTCAGGTATTTCTGCAACCATACCATCCAAATGAATATTAAGCTTTCATCAAGAAACTATAGTATGCTGTCAATTTTGCTTAACCATAGTGCTCAAAGTCGCTTTTGTGTAGACTGATCTGGATGTGCTGCCGTCACGCTGTGTTGCTGCCAATACACTGCTGTGAACACAGCGCGGCGCAGTCGTCAGGATGTCGTGGTCTGCTGGGTTGCTGCGTTATCTAGCTCCACGTCCGGCTGCCGTTGTCCCGGACGTTGGACTGACCAGTCCTGCACACTGCATGCTACGTCTCCGAGACCAGACGCAGAAGCTAGTATCAGAGGCTGGGGCCACCGGGGCGGCCACCGTAACCGGCACGGGGCGACACACTCGCTATGACGCCGCCGGGTGTGTTGACCGTGCTGCTGTGTGCCGTAGCTGCGGCGGTGAGCGGCGCTCATGGCTCGCTGGGCGGGGTGCACTGCGGGGTGCGAGGCTGCCGCTTCGCTGGGGGATGCCGTCAGCCCTACCGAGTGATGTGCGGCCGACGAGGCGTCGACTGGAATCTGGTAGGTACTCGACTCACTGGTCGATAGGTAGAAGGTTAAAACCGAAGCACCGCCCACTGGGGAGCCCCGCCTATGTCAGCAGCTGGAAAAAGTGAGAAAGCGTAGGTGATAATCAGCTTTCGTTCATTTGCGATCGGCTGATGACAGGTACGCAGGGTGTTTGCATCATGACAGGTACGCAGGGTGTAAATATCCCAATATTTGTTTCTGTCTTCTCAATTATATGTGATGTGTAAAAAAAGTTAAAATTTTACGACAAATTTGTAAGATATTAAAATATGTTTTAACTTCTCGCCCTTATAACACCCGAACCGAACGACACTGGCCGCGCCTTTGCACGCATATAGTGGTGCTTCTTAGTTCTTTGCAAAGGCGTTGGGCGACAGACGCCGTGTTTTTCTACTGGCCCGGTTATGACGTAGCACGCCATGAAATGTGTCTCTGCTGGATGGGGAGCACCCCGCAGGCCGGGCGACGGCTCCCGCGGGTGGGCATCGATTCGCTCAGTCAACTTGTCTTGACGTTCCCGTTTTCAAGGCACATGCTAACGGCAGTAAATTAGTAAAAATAAAGAGGTGCGTCAACACGAGTCGTGCATACATTTGCACATTTTCTCGCTAATCCTGCAAACACGGTACACTGGGCGGTGTTCCCCGCTCCATTTTTGACCTGGTGAAAATGCAACCTTTCACCTTCCCGCCTCCTGTACATACGCATGAATTCTGCGCAAACGCGATCATATTTCAACACATCACAGGAAAATTACCGTATTTAACAATGGCAGTAACGCTGCTTCGATACCATGCATATCACATATCGAGAGGCATGGGCTTCGGAAGCGGGGGGGGACGCGTCCCCCAACATTTATTATTTTAACCCGCGCACTGCAGGAGGGGGGGGGGGTGTTGTTTGTCTTGTCGAGACACGTCTCCCTATATACAACATGACCTACTTGGGTCTTGACCTCAGGTCAAGGTTACGTGACCTGAAGTCAATTTTTTAAGTTGACCTAACACGGTCATCATGTATATCATTCAAAGCGCCTTGACGAAGCAAACACAATGGCGCAAACAGTTTTCCGTTATCTTTTTTAGGTAAAAGTTATTAACGAAAAACGGTTTAGCAAAAAAAAACAGAATTTTCCCCATTTTTTTACCTCTGGAGCCTCAAATATTTACCTGAGATAAAATTTGAGGAAACCTTGTCGATTTCAAATTGCAATGGCTGGTGATCGTTTTTTTTTCGTTTGTTTCTAGCTAGCATAGTTTCCGAGATATATGGGAATTTCTGGAACGAAGTCCTAAAACAGGAAAACATGGAAAATTTGACCTTTGATGACCTCTGGTTACCTCAATTTTGACCTGACCTTAAAAATTACTGAAATACTTTCGATAGAACTTGTATCAAGCTATCGAACGACGTTTTCCGCTTGTCACTACGTTGCGTAGTTTTTTAGATCTCACGGGGCGGGGGGGGATCAACCCCCCTGCAGTTCGTGTTCGGCGCAAATCCCTGCAGTGCGCGGATTAACATTACGCATTACGCATATGGGCGTTGCATGGCAAGAATCAAACTAAGAATGTCTCCGTCCCCCAACTTTCGGAAAGCCCTTGTCGATCGAGAATTATCGCTAAGATCTTAGGCGGTGTTCACCGGCCTACTGGCAATGCAATAGGGACATAGGGACAGACAGTGCAGTGTAGGATCACAGTTAATATACATATTTTAGTATTCTAAATTTAGGTAATAATTGTAATCGATCAGGTACTATCTCCCGCATACGACACAGCAGGTGTTTAGGTTTCGATTATAAAGTTCACGATCAACAGATGATGCGTTCGAAAGTTCTTCTCACGGTCCTTCTTTTGAACTCAGCATAGAGCTGCTGAATTTCTCATGTCAAAGGCGTTTCAGAGCTTATCCTAATTTGTTAGTGTTAAATGTTAAACACAAGGTCATTCATTGTTGTAAACCAAAAGTTGTTGTACCAGAGGCTACACTTGCCATAAAATGTCCCTATTAAAGATCACATCTCAATGCACAATCTGCACTATTTTCTTGCATTAATTGCTTTCACATTTGTTTAAAGTAAATAAGGATTAAAGGGAATGTTTCACCTTTGCATTGGTTTTGAATTGAGATACTGCAAGATCTTTGGTCGTTATTGAGATGTCTAAATTATTAAGGTCATTTTCCCCAAAACTTATCCGTTTTTAAGCAATTGAATTTCGAATTTGCAAAATGGGTTATATGGTAGTGCCGCCGCTGATTGGCTGACAGCCACTTCAAGATTGTTGGTCCTGGAAGTCAGACGACCTGTATTTCTCGAACCTTGGCCAGAACGATGTAAACAACGTCCAACGCAATAGGTTGCGGTCCAAGTTGAAGTTTTTCGCGTTGTTTGACGTATCAGTTATGGATTGATCGTTTTGTTAAAATACATACTGAGCTATCGCAATGCCTCGCACTCATCATTGTGTTCTGTGCGGGAGAAGACAGTTCCACAATGTTTGTATTTAAGTCACCAGAATTGTCTGAAACGATTGTGGCATATTTTGGCAGCGTAAAGGTTTTCTCTATAGCTCTCTATAGCTCAATAATGACGTCATCATCCCAAATTTAAAAACTTAATTTGTATAAAGTTAAGTAGCTTTTCGAGATAAAAATTATCCCCATCGTTTTTAGGGGCACTTACTTCATATCTTCGACTACAACCAGCGTATATTTGACAACTTTCAGAAACGTGGAACATTCCCTTTAAAGGAAATAGTTCACCTTCAACATGGGTTTTGAACTGAAATAGCAGTTTTGTAGCCCGTGTTGAGAAATCCTTATCTGGAACTTGCATTGGCTGAAAAGACTCTCCAGCCGAAGATATTTGACTTTTTGGCGAAGGAATACGGCGCATATATGATGTACCGTACCGTCTGAAAGTGCCAGCACTGCCATGGAGCATGCGCAGACCAATAATGCACACCATAACATTAATAATTTACGACCTTCTGTCCTGAATTGGCGCGATGTAGGACCATTTTTGAAAAGAAAAAAAGAAACTGTATTAAAAAATATAATAAAATCGTGTTCTGAAAATTTTCCCGAAGGTGAACTATTTCCTTTAAGAAGACAGTCACCGTTGCCAATATTAAAAGCACCCTTCTAGTTTAAGATGACCGATTCATATTTCTTGGAACATAAAATGTCATCACAGCTAAAGAACACTATGACGTTGTATCTGACTCTGTCTGTCATCATTTCAGACAATATCGCCAAGATCCTTCCCTCCATCTCTTCAGACGCTGATTATATCTCATGCCAAGTCCCTGCGGTTCTGCGCTGGCGCTCTACGATCCTTACCGAACCTGCAGCACATTCAGCTACTGTCCATCGATAGCATTGTGCTGGAGGAGGACTCTATGTCTGTGGTCAAGTCGACACACGTCAGCGTGACGATCGACCGCGTCCACCGACTGACGGTGGCGCCTCGGGCCTTCTCCGGCTGGGGCCGGACGGGCTGCAGCATCACCCTGCGAAACATCACACACTGCAACATCACCGGCTGCGCCTTCCCCACAGCCGCTCCGATACCGACCGTCGCGCTGGAGAACATCGCCTCCCTGACGCTGGAACCGGGCGCCTTCACAGCCAACATGACCGCCCTGAGCTTCAGTAACGTCACGCTGACCCGCTGCCACTGCGGCACGTTCAGTGGCCGCCTGCAGAGCCTCTCGCTGCTCTCGGTGACACTGCATCGCGCCGAGCGCGGCTGTCTGCACGCAGACGGCTGGCGCGCGCTCACTATCACCTCCTCCCAGCTGGGCTACATCGACACCGACAGCTTCAGCGGCGACATCAGTGACGTCCTGCTCCAAGACAACTCCGTGCGTCACCTGGACGACGGAGGAGTCAGGCTGAACGTGACGCGCTTCACCGCGCGGGCGTGCCGCTTCGGCGAGCTGCGCTCGGAGGCCCTTCAGGTCACGGCCTCGCGCTCTGTGTCCCTGCAGAACTGTACAGTCGGTACGCTGCGACAGGACGCCTTCCGACGTCTGCGGCTCGATGGTGACGATGGGGAAGGTATCGGGATCCAGCACCTGCGCGTCGACCGCGCAGACCCGGGCGCACTGAGGTTCGCCGACTCCGCCGTTGCCGACGACGTTGACGGCGCTGACACAGATACGGACGCCGAGGGCGGGGGCGGGGGCGGCGGTGTGGGCGGCGGCGTGATCCTAAGCGGGCTCGTCTTCCGCACGCCGTGCGCGTGTGGCTTCCGAGAGCGGGCGCGTCGCTTACTGTTTTTGAACGACGAAGAGCGCCCCCATCATTTTTCCTACGGTGACAACCCCCTCCTACAGTCCGTCCTGGCGGCTCGCTGCGTGGACACCGAGAACAAGAGCACACCGACGCTGGCAACGGAGTTCGAGCTCCGACGGTGCGGTGGCGCCATGCCTGAATCTGCGGAACAGGCCGGGGGGACCGGGCCGGGGTGGCAGCACTACACGACTGTAGGTGTCCCGCTGCTGCTGCTGCTGCTGCTGGTGATGGCGGTGGCCGCCCTGCTGTGGCTGAGACGCAGGACGCTGGCTCGACAGTGGGGCACCGTCAGCCGGGGTTGTCAGCACCGTGGTTGTCCGGCGACCTCAGATGACGTATGGGTAATCCCCTCCGCCCGGAACTCCGTGCCGAGCACCGCCAGGGGCACCGCGCCGAGCGCCGCACCGGATTCCGCCGCCGCCGGAGAAGCTATCTGCTGCAAGTGCTGCGTTCCACCACCGCCCCAGCGACCGCCGCAGCGACACGTCACCTCGGAGCCGACGTGGTCGTACGTCAGGGAATCATCCGAGACATCGTCAGACGGGATATACGCTGTGCTAGGCGACCCGGCGACGGTGTGCGAGGACGGGAGCTCGGTTTGCGGTGATAGCTGCGCGACCGGGCCGCCCGAGCCGGGGGCGGGAGTGGACTCCACGGCCGGCGCCAGAGTCCGAGTCCTATGTCCCGAGTCCGAGTACGATGTGGTGCGGGGTCCGCCCGTGGCCATCTGCTCGTGCCGGTGGCGAGTTACGGAGCCGGCGTGCCGTAGCGGGTCGGATCCTGAGTCGCCCCTGTACGCAAAGCTTGTGCACGTGTAGACCGCGCCGAGTGCAAGACGGCGAGGCGGCGCACTGATCGCCGGTCGGTCTCCATGGCAGGGTAGCGAGCTCATGTCGCCAAGAACGAAACGCTACGCTATGAGGGACAAATATTTGACATGGACCCAAAGAAAGCTCCCAAAATGTCGTTATTAGAATAAGAAACTCGAGCTTTCATTATGAAGAGGGTGAACAGTACTGTATTTATCCCTTATCGTATACGCGACGAAACTGGACGAGTGTGTGAGTGGTATTGTAACCGGGCTTTGTCACTGTGTCTAAGCGTCAGTCGAGCACAGACATGACACATCCGTAGGTAAATAGGCAGGAGGCCCTCCCAGCGTATTACCACTGAATACTAACGGATGCACGCGATGTGAAAGACCGCTGCTACAATTCATTCCATAGCGGTAATCGCATATGTGATACGCAAACATGCATACAGGCTCCTGGCTTTCATAAAGGCCCTTAATATATTACACACGAAGGTGTTGCAGTTGGTGTTCACAGCCGCGTGATCGCTTCTTTGATTCGAACGCATAACTACCTACCAAACTAAACGTCGTCTACTCGCTTTCTGTGATACTTGCGATTATTATCGGCGTTCGTGTTCTGCTAACCATGTCCATAACCATGCAGTTGAGCATGCATGTGTCTGTGTTGTGTGGGACACGGAAAATATTACAATATGCACCACCAAGCACGCTCTGTCAAGTGCACATGGACGCCGTATCATCGGACCGGGGGGGGGGGGGGGGGATTTAGCGGAGGCAAAACTTGCTGTAAAACGTTACACTTCGTGCCCTATGCCAGGCACGTAGCCAAGGAGAGGGCGGCGCCCCCCCCCCCCCCCCCCCCCCCCCCCCCCCCCTGGAGGCCAGGAGGGCCCTTTTTGGCGCGCGAGGGCCCTTTTCGGCGCGCTGCGCGCGCCGAAAAGGGTCGACGAGACCGCGCGAAGCGCGGTATCATAGGCTCTTTACTACAAGAAGCGTGGTCTTTAGAGAGTTTAGAGGACTTCAGAGGCCCTTTAGGGCCACCAGGGCCCTCTCGTGAAAGACCAGAGGGCCCCTTGGACGTTCAAAAGAGCCCTGTGCATGTCAGAGGGGCCCCTGGCCAGACCGAAAGAGCCCCTGAGCGGATCAGAGGGCCCCCTGAGCACGTCGAATGGGCCCTCTGAAAACGTCGAATGGGCCCCTAGCCAGCACAGAGGGGCCCCTGGGCAGGTTGAGAGGCCCCTGAGCATGTCGACAGAGCGACAAAGCGGCCAGCGCAGTCCTTTGCCAGGGCATAATGGCCCCTGATAAATTAAGAGGGCCCCTGTTCATCTCAGAAGGGCCCTGACCAGACCGAAAGGGCCCCTAGGTGGGTCAGAAGGGTCCCTAAACATGTCGAATGAGCCCCTAGCCAGCACGGAGGGGCCCCAGGGCAGGTCGGAGGGCCCTCGGAGCATGTCACAAGGCGACAAAGCAGCCAGCGCAGTCCCTTGCTAGGTCGAAAGGGCCCCTTAGAAGGTTAAAAGGCCCCTGGAGAGAACAGAGGGCCTCTCCAGGGGCCTTTTGGAGAGACCTGGAAAGTTAAAAGGGCACCTGCGCAGATCGGAGGGGCCCCTGACCAGACCGAAAGGACCCCTGGGGGTATGAAGGGCCCCTGAACATGCCGAAGTGGCCCCTGGCCAGCACGGAGGGGCTCCAGGGCAGGTCGGAGGGCCCCTTGAGCATGTCGGCAGGGCGACAAAGCAGCCAGCGCAGGCCGACCAGAAGAGTCGCTGGGCCGATCGGAGGGGCTCCTGTGCAAGTCAGAGGGGCCCCTGGCTAGACCGAAAGGGTCCCTGGGCCGGTCGAAAGGCCCCTTGAACATGCCGGATGAGTTCCTAGCCAGACTGGAGGAGCCCCTGGGCAGGTCGGAGGGGCCCCTGAACAGGGGCGGCGGATTGCGGGGGCAGGGTACCCAAAATTCCCCCCAGTCGAAAATCCGGGGGGGGGGGGCAAAGGGTAGTTTTGCCCTCCCCCCCCCCCCCCCCAGATTTTAGCCTGCTCAATCTGGAGGCAACATGACCCTTCCCCTCCCCAGGATTTTCATTTGAGGGGGGATTTTGGGTACCCTGCGCCCCGCAATCCGCCACCCATGCCCCTGAGCATGTCGGCAGGGCGACAAAGCAGCCAGTGCAGTCCCTGGCCAGGTCGGAAGGACCTCTGAACAGACCAAATGGGCCCCTTGACACACAAGAGGGGCTTCTTGGAAGGTCAGAGGAGTCTCTGGTGAGACCGGAAGGGTCAAAGCACGTAGAGATCCCAGATGAAAATTAAATACAAAGAGGACTTCCTCCACAATAAAAATATTAAAAGCGGAGCCTTCGGGTATATTGTAACACCCTTCGTCAGGATGCTACAATATACCCGAAAGATTCGATTTTATTTTTTCCTGTAGAGTAAGCCCTCTTTGTATTATATATATATATATATATATATATATATATATATATATATATATATATATATATATATATATATCACCCACTCCACATCATGTCTTTTCGCTTCGCGGATCCCAGATGAGTCCCTGAACAGGTCGGAAGGGCGTAGAAAAGGTCAGATTAAGTTTTGAGATAAATCAAATTTAGTGACGTCACTACATACGAGTTTGACGAAAAAATCAGCTAAACTTAAAGGGACATTGCCACCTCTCTTAAAGTTGTCAAGGGGGCCCCCCTAGACGATCTGAAGGACCTTGGGCTTTCAACAGTAAGAATACAGTTGTACAGGGAATAAAACTCAAAATTTCGCGCCTCTCCGCGGCGCAATTTCACTACAAATTCAATTATATGTGGGTTAGGAAAGAAATCGGTCAGTTTCTCGGCGCATTTATGCGTTATGTTGCTACTTTCCTATATTATTGGGCAAAATAGTTCACTTTAACACTTTTTCCCCGCACTTTTAAACGCACAATATAGCAATTTTAGAGGTCCGCACCATACGCAATGCGACGCATTGGTGAGAAAGCAGCCCCGGGCATAATATTAAAAAATTTCGCGCCGCTCCACGGCGCAATTTGTTTAAGAGTTCCAGGTCTTGAGCTTAAAAATATATTCCAAGTTGGTATAGCTGATTCCAAATTCGTGTCGCTGGTTCCAAAGTTGATGTGGCAGTTTGCTAACTCCAGCTCCTAAACCTTGGTATGGCCCATGCCATACCTGCCATACTGCATTTTCCAGCCTTGTAACGTGCCTTGTCATGCGTTTTTTTTTTTGGGGGGGTGGCCTTTCAACGCTTGGGAAGGGACTCTTTCAACGCTCGGGAAGGAGCCCTTTCGAGGCGCCGCCCCCCCCCCCCCCCCCCCTGGACGAAATCCTGGCTACGTGCCTGCCCTATACTAATGCGGGGAGACACAACAAACAGCGCTATTAACGCGAAACTTCGGTACCTTCTCTTGTATCAATTTTACGTCTTCCGTGCAAAAATGAAGCAATTTCGTCGAAAGTGTTTTGAGATAAATCAAATTTAGTGACGTCACTACATACGAGTTTGACGAAAAAAATAAGCTAAACTTAAAGGGACATTGCCACCTCTCTTAAAGTTGTCAAATATACGCCGGTTGTACCCGAAAATATGAAGTAAGTGCTGCTGAAAACGATGGTGATATTTTTTCCTCTCTCGAAAACGACACTTAACTTGATACAAAATTAAGCTGTTTAAGTTTGGGATGATGACGTCATATTGAGCTCTAGAGAGCTATACAGAAATCCTTTACGCTGCCAAACTATGGCACAATTTCTTCGAGACAATTCTGGCGCTTTGAATACAAAACCAACCAATCATTGAAACGTATGCGTCTTCGTACACCACCGTCAAACTAGGAACATATTTATATCAAACTGCAGTTTGATATTTGAGGCATCTCGTTTTCGCTGAAAATTGATACACTGACCATATCCGATACGCTGATCACGAATCCAATGTTTTTGATCTGAGATTGTTCGTATCTTACGAAATACGGACGGTCATACATACATACGAAGGTCCGCCGGGGTATCTCGATTTCGCTGAAAATTGGTCCACAGACGATATCCGGTACGCTGATCACGAATCCAATGTTTTGGTCTGGTATTTTCATATCTTACGAAATACGGACGGTCATACATACATACGAAGATCCGCCGAGATGTCGATTTCGCTGCAAATTGGTACACAAACCATATCCGATGCGCTGATCACGAATCCACATGTTTTTGGTCTTGGAGTTTCGTATCTTACGAAATACGGTCGTCCATACAGACATACGAAGGTCCGCCGGGTATATCGATTTCGCTGAAAATGTATGTACAGAGTAAAGACCATACTTAGGACACTGATCACGAAATCTTCCGTTTGATATTCCGGCCTGATTTTATTTCGCAGACATCGACGCAGACAGACAGCTTTCTACATTTATTTTCATATCGCAGTGCAGGAAACCGTTAACAGTATCATACACCATATTGTGCCCACCCTTGACTAGCCAGATGCAACAACCTGATCAACGATTATCAAACCGAAATGTGCTTCCTTGACGAATAATGCGACAAAATGCATCCTTTGGTTACCAAAACCACACGACAGTGTCCCTATTCAGCCTTTACCGAGCAAAATAAAAAAGGCACCGTACAACACAGCCATCCAGATTCTTTAAATGAGAACGATCTGCTTCAGGCAAAAACGCAGTTGCAGGGAAGGGAAGTAGGCCGGCCGGAAGCGGGCGGCCACCTTGTTGCGCTCGGTCAGCTGGCCAGCTCTGCCTGCCTCCTCCGAGGGACACTTGGCCGCTGAGGTCGGCTCCGACTCGGACTGGGGCAGACGCTTCTTCACCGCCTGTGGGTAGAGAGGGGCGGTCAGCTCATGGGGGGGGGAGCTCAGGTCATGGCACGAACACACCAACATACAGTACAACAACCAGCGTACAACAACCAGGGTCAGAGACAGTAGCAGGTCACAGGGGGGTCAGACACAGCAGCAGGTCACACGGTTAGATACAGCGACAGGTCACATGGGTCAGACACAGTGGCAGGTCACACGGGGCCAGACACAGTGACAGGTCACACAGGGTCAGCTGACGCAGCGGCATATCACACTGGGTCAGACACAGCAGCAGGTCACACCAGGTCAGACACAGTGGCAGGTCACACGGGGCCAGACACAGTGGCAGGTCACACAGGGTCAGCTGACGCAGCGGAATGTTACACGGGGTAAGACGCATCGGCAGGTCACACAGGGTCAGACACAATGGCAGGTTACACGGGGTCAGACACAGTGGCAGGTCACACAGGGTCAGACACAGTGGCAGGTCACACAGGGTCAGTTGACGTAGCGGCATGTCACACGGGGTATACGAATTGGCAGGTCACACAGGGTCAGACACAGTGGCAGGTCACATAGGGTCAGCTGACGCAGCGGCATGTAACATGGAATAAGACACAGGGTAAGACACTTTCTGTCAGTGCACCATGTTATGTACAGTATGACGTCACAGCATCATATGGTAACATCAGAGAACAGGCATTGTGCACCAGGGCAGCATTTCCATATTTCTTCTGACGAAACCGTTATTATTATAAATAGGTTAGGCTAGGTTAGGTTGCATTAATACATCGGACAACTTATTTACGCTGTAGGGTTAGGTTTTGTCTACAAGATGGTCGGGTTTGGGGGCAACATTTCCCAGTAGCGCAGTGAGCGGATTGTTCTAAACGTTGGTCCCTGTAAACGTAATTGCTGTAAAGGTTTGGTCAGGTTTGAATATGTTATTAGAATTGTTTCCTGACACACCCTGGTTAGCTTTAACGGCTTCATCAGAAGAAATATGGAAATTTTGCTGTGGTGCACAATGCAGCTGCGTTTCTGATGTTACCATAAGCTGCCATACTGTTAATTACACAGCGCACTGACAGGTACCTACCTTAGTCGAAGATTACCTACCTGTATAATTTTTGGTCAAAGAATCTTACATTTCCATAATTTATAATTTTGCTCACTGAACAATGAACATCACTAGCAAACATATTGATAGAACACCACTGGCGGATACAGTTACAGTGGAATACCAGTAGGCATAGCCCCTGCCAAATGTGAAAAAACACATAAAATTGGCATGTTTTAGCATTTTATATATACAATATAAGCAACTTTTATTTGGTAAAATGTGTTTTGAAATCCTCCTCAGGGTAACAGTAAAGTACAATTTCCTCCTTTCAATTTTGTAATGTGTCAAAACCTTTTGAATCTTAAAATAATAGCATGTGGCACATTTTCCCCCTCATTTTTTTTGCAAAGGTATGCGTCATAGGCGTCTGATTACCAAAATATTGTCTTCTAATGCTAAACAAATCACCTTTTGTCTGGCTTATACTCTTGTGATATTTGAAACGATAATCACAGCATAATTAGTGAATACGTTGATATAAAAATAGGAACCTGTTGGGCCGTTGGCTGTTGGTAAATGAAATAGCATGACGACTCACCTGTACACCGTAGTATAAATATTTGATTCGCCACACACAACACAGGGCATTCGAGGCATACCTGATTGCTCCTAAATTGAAATTATTGACTTAAAAAGATTCGAACTGGTCAAATGTTGATGGCAAGGCGTAACACATCAATCAACAATCAAACATCGCGATTCACGATCATAGAAAATCAAGGTTTCTTTCTAAACAAGTACACCCGGCCATAACGAGAGCTGACGTCATCGGTACAAAACTCCATATAAGGATGGGCCTAAGGCCCAAATTTTAAAATCACAATTGAATTTCTCTTAGACCAGATAACTGTGTTTGTTTTCAATGTTACCCCTCTAAGTTTCACTCTATGGCCACTAACTTAGCTATCTCAACTCAAAACTAGTGTTAACCCTCGCCCTACGGGGGGGGGCTGACAAGCCCCCCCCCCCCCCCCTGATGTTTTTTCTTGAATAGCTTTTTACAGGTGCGGCGCATCTTGCTGAAATTTTTTGGTAACTGAGTTTACAAAAATTATACGTATGCTGTAAAAATTAATTGAAATTGGTTAAGTAGTTTGGGAGGTAATCATGTTTTGATGACGTCATGTTGGTGGAAAAGAGAAATATTTGAAAAATGGTAGAAAACAGAGTTGAAAAGGAAATTGCAAACGCAATTCACCAAAGATACCAAATGGCATTCTCTTTAAAATCTTAATCTCGGATTTTCAACATTTTGGGTTTATGATCCCTCAATTTTTTTTTTATCCCCACAAAATCAACATTTTCAAAGATCTTAGAAAAACCAGAATAAATGTGAGAGAACTGAGTATGGACAATACCCATACCAAATTTCAAAGCAATATCTTCATTTTTGACTGAGTGATGGCTCCCTAAGTGTAAGAAACTGATGACGTAATTTTTGTAATAACTTTTTTTGACTTGTTTTGACAAGATACGAACAAATAATTACATTTTCTGTATTTCTGAGCCAAAACTGGTCTAGGAACATGCCTTTTTATTTACATTTATCAATTTATAATTTTGAGGTTTTCTGAAGAGCAAAATCGCTGTTCTGGACGTGGTAAATCTGAGGTCATTCACTTGACCTGGAAGGTCACCCGTTGACCTGAAACCTTAAAATCGCAAACTGTTAGATTCCTCTCATGACAGGCAACATGATGGTTCTTACCGCATTGCTCTAAGTTACAACTTTTTCGCCCCCCCCCCCCGTAGGGCGAAGGCGAAAAAGTTCCCGTAGGGCGAGGGTTAAGGTGGGAATGCCCCTTTAACTGGCCATACAAAGACCATTTTTTAAAAGCAAAATGCAATACAAACATAAAGATGGCAAATACCAAGGGCTACAAAATGACTATCTCGGATTAGTACATTTTTTGTTTTTGACCCTTAAAAATAAAAAATAAAACTATTTTGGCATCCATTTATGTACTTTTAAGCTAAATTTGCAATGATTGGAGCCTCTTGGAACATTTGGAACAATCTGCAATATTTTAAAACAAAATTTGCTCACGAGCTTTTTTAGCTCAGGAATCGAACTATGGTATTGTCAAAACGTTACAACCCCGTGTTCTCGAGATATGGCTAAATTATAAGAGCAATTTTGACGTATGCGTCCGTTTCCATGATTGGAATGTTGGATTCGCACCTGACCCGTACATACATTTTATTTTGGAGGCAGGTCAATCATCGGCGAACGCATAGGTCGCTGCAAGGTTAGGGTGGGGTGGTGACATTTCGTGGGTTAATAGGTAATATTTCCGGTGGAATAAGTTCGGGGTTCCCTGTTCGTGAGCTGGCATCGATGGCCCTCTGGTTCCTCCTTACATGAGTTAAACCGCGAGTTACTGGGGTATATTCCATAACGCGACTTACTGGGGGGGGGGGGCTATTTTTTGCCCCCCCCCCCCCCCCCCCCCCTCGAATCTCCGGAACTACTGGACCGATTGTTAAAAATGTAAACGGCATTCGATATCCCTGGGAAATTTATAGAGGGAAACATTATATTGTTGACCTCAAGGTCACCGATGACGTCACAGGTCAGGTCAAGTACAAAATGTTTGTTGACCGTGTCAAAAGGTCTCGATGGATATAATTGTCGCGTAAAATTGCGATATTAAACGCATAAACAGTCGATAAATTGGTATGATTCGTGTGTCTGACACTTCTAAGTACCATTCTAAGCTGTGTATGACCTTGGGTCAGGTCAAGTTCATTCGAGGTCACGAGGTCAATCTGCAGATTACGGTCATTAGGCGTTGTAACACATGTTTATGTTTTTTTCTCGTCTAGAACGCGAAAAATGACCTTAGAACATTGTTGTTCCATATAAATCGAAGTGAAAAGCAAAAACGGAAATGCATTTTTTATGCATAGTAATGCTGTGAGAGGTGGTCGATTTTTGTCATTTAAAGGTCATAGTCAGTCATTTGTGAAGATATCGACTTCAAATGTGGTGCACATATTCACCGAATACGTCTCGATCACATATATTCCGATTTTTTTATAATTGTGATTTTTGTTTGAAAATTTTGTTAGGAAAAAATGTCTGGATTTCTCAAAATTTTGAATTAAAAAAACTAAAAAAATCCGTGATAATAGTTTGATAGCCCGGTCTATTGTCAGTAATTTTATTTAAGACAATTTAATTTATCTGAAACATTGTACCTTTGCCAGTGTTTTCCGCAAACCATTATTTTTCAACAAAAACCGAAGAACATGACGTCACTCTTACGTCATTCCCGGTTGACCTATCATAACCTCATCTTTTTCCTTTAGCCAACATGTGTATAATTGATGTGAGAGAAGGTACTACAAGTTTGGTGACGATATTTGAGTTGGTTTAGGAGTAATTGCAAAATAACGGGGGGGGGGGGCAAAAAATAGACCCCCGTAAGTCGCGGGTTAACAACGAGTTTTGACTCCCAAAATATCACAGTGTGTTCCGAGAGTGGTTCAATGCCCATCCCACATACCCGGTGCAACGCTGCGCCGAGGATCATCTCCCACTGGAACTAACGCAGTCATACGTCCTTGCACTCAGGCTCTCCCCATACATTAATTCAATCATCAATCTCTTTAAATACTATGCAGTAAACTGTCAGGTTGATCTGTCTGACCCGTCCCCTTTTTCCTATGCTCTCCAGTGGTGCGTCACACTGCATCGGAGAAACAGCTGGTTCATTGATCTAGTCAATTTCTTCTCTCATTTGAATCGAAGCTTAGTATATGTAATTACACACACTAAATTATGTAATCGATATTCCATTTATATTATTTCCATACATGCATTTGTCTTCCGGGTCCATTCCTGGCTGCCTCCTACCGCTGGGATCCACGACTTACTGCGTTTTCCGGTCGTCGGACGACCTATTATGCTGCCAGAGCAGACCCATACTAAATTCCAGATCACATGGTCAGAGCTACCGGACAAATTGCGACGGCAATCGTTAGAGTAGTTCTATAACAGTACTCATCACCGCCGACTTATCGCCGTCATCCGAACGCGAACGTGATGGGCTTAACATGTACCCGTCGCCCGCAGCATTCTGTTCCCCCGCTGGGCTGCCACGGACCCTAAAATCCTCCGGCAATCCGATTAATCTTTTATCCGACATTTTTGCGCTTAGATTCAACAAGGCGCGCTCAATATCGACAGCGCTGTAACTCGACAGTTGCCTTAAATTGCACACCTAAACTGCGCCCGTGCTAGACATTTGTTAAAACTACAAATATCTCTACGAATAAAGATCATATGCACGGCACACTTGGCCGAAAGGTAAATAAATGCATGTAAATAGCTCAGGTGCCATTTTACCACTTCCTTCATGCATAACAAATGATCTTTAAAATTGAAATATGCATCTTTAAGATTCTTTGGGAAACTGCGCCAGAACCAGACTAATTGTTGTTCATTTGGGTCATTAGTTGACAGCTCAAGTCCGGGCTTTAATGGTCGAATTATTTTCGTTTTTTTGGTATAATTCACTTGTTTTTGAACGAATTTATTAATACTTATGTGTTTTGAAGCCCATTTCGCGCTCTTTAATACCCTTACATGCATTTTTTTTCTTCAATACACACAATCATATTTTGCACTTGAAAAATAGGAATACTCGACTTGGCCCGAAAGACCAAGTGATATTTGTAAGCCTTACTTTTAAAATACAAATTTCTAACCTAACTCTCATAATGCCAAACCAGATGATTTAGTAAATAAAACAACATACGAAGCTTACAGCTTGCGCCTTCATCAGCCATTATTTATATTTGTCTATTTGTATTTTTTTCAATACAAATAATGGCTGATGAAGGCGCAAGCCGAAAGTTTCGTATGCTTTATTTACTAAATCATATTGTTTTGGCATCATGAGAGTTAGGTTAGCAATTCTTATTTTATTAATGTCTCTCAAAACACTGTTGAAAAATATGCAAGAACCTTACTTTTACCTTGCTTATGTTGAGCTCGAAATCGTAACAATTCGATTTGTAAGAAGAACAAAAACGGCATACGCTTGTCGTCAATGTTGATTTCGAAAACTCGGATATAACGTAAATACGAGTTATTACG
>JAXIVJ010018949.1:5000-21418 GCA_036785665.1 Chirona hameri
GCATTAGATAACTTGAGACAAGCTCTATCGAAAGTGTGTCGGTTTTATGTCCAGTCTGGCTATCTCAGTTAAAAACGAATGTTAAAGGTTCACTATTCCCTTTAATATTAGCGCAGTCAGCTGTTGGAGCCACTTCCAACTAGTGACGTCATGGGTAACAGCTCTATTTCTAATATCTTGACCTTGATGCGTCAGCCGAATCATAAACAAGTGTTGGAGGAAAGCTATAGAAAACTGGGTTTCTTGCCCTGCACCTTTTCCGCCTGGGCAGTAGATACCTACATATTTTCTACAGCATTTTAGTGACTGGTGGTGGTGGACATAGCCTTCACTTATTTTTTGGGTAGGTAATATTTACCTTTGGTAGCCCAATGCATGCGAGGTCCTACACTACAAATAGTACCCAAAAAACTTTGAATTATTTTATCCTAGGTTTGCAGAAGCATCTATAATTTGGGGCCAACAAAGTACTCACACCTGACAGGTACCTAGGCACCTACCTTGAGTAAAGATTACCTATAACCTTTCCATTACATCTGTAATCTTAGTTTCACAAAGAATGCAATGCCAAGACCTACAATTTCACTTCTTGCAATCATAAAATCATAAATGCACAATATTTATATAATAAACACCTCGAATGCGACTACTCAAAATAAACACACAACTATACCTTGGGTTCCATGCGTAGCACGAACTTCTCTTAGAGCGCCTTGCTTGCGTCCGCTTCCGTCGCACTCTGCCAAAGAGTGCTGATATCAACATGGCGGGCGATGCAGTCGCCTGATACCGCTAAAACACTGCTAAAACTCAGACGCGTGGGTCAAGTCGGAGTTTTCTGTGAATCTTCGAGGTAATGAAGAGTCTAACAGGAGTTTTATCAACGTTGGCGAAGAATCGTAAGAGGATCTGAATCTTGATTCTGACAAAACTCTAGCCAATTGACATGATGCTACCACAGAACTCTAAAAATACTCTTGCTTCACAATTGACGCTAGGAGAACTCTTAAGAAGTCGTTGGAGAACGCTTATTTCTTGTTTCGGGAGAGTTCTGGAAGATACGAAGGGATATCCCCAGCATAGCCCAGCATAGTAGGGTGATTTTAGGGTGAGTTCTGCATTACTTTTTGGAGAGCAGAGTCATTTTTTCTCTCAGTGATATGGACTTTGGACCCCCCCCCGGTCTGAATGACCAGACTGGAAATTGAAGCAACTTTGAAGGTCTGATCGCTGATGGTTCTTGATGGTCTCAGGGGGGTGACACCGCTTGAGCGCCATATATGTCGCCTCGTCGGTGCTCACAAAACGTGATTTGACTTCACTGGCGGCAGAGCGCTGCACCAATCAAATTGCAAGATTTCAGCTAGCAATGGCGCATTAGTTGAAATTGAACAGTCTGTTGGTGGCGTGTTGCGTGCGGGTTTCGATGGCTGATGTTCGTCAAGTTAGCAGCATCAGATATCACACTGGCAGTGTGATATTCCGAGGTGTGTCGATTTCCCCCAAATTTTGCATACATACATTGCATTGCATTACATTGTAGATGTAGATGTAGATGTATTTGAACAAGATCCACTCTTTGGAGTGGCTTTTCACAAGTTCACGACAGAACATTGACACATATAAAACGCAGCCATGGTGAACTTGCATACTTACACAGAAAAATACTTCACGAACAAAGATACACGTACATACATGCAAAAGATGACTGTTGATACACACCTGCTCATTCACCTCCCCTAGCTTGACAACAGTCACATGAGGAACTTTATATACTTTTGGGGTTGTAGCTACAACTGCATCCTCAAAAACTACAACCCCAATCATTAATATTACAACCCCAACATTGCCAGTGAATGCCTACCCAAGTAAATAAATACAGTAAATGATACGCAAAACTAAAGGATTTTTCACCAAAGGAATTTTCAATAACAATCATAACAAAACAATTAATAAATATATGAACACAGAAAAGGACAAACTTTAAAATGTTAGTAAAGTTTGTCATAAAATAACATTTAAAATCCAACAATAGGTGTTATCCCAAAATTACTGAGAAAGAATATGTAGGTACCCAGGGGTGTAGGGTCATATTCAGTTGGGTCATAAACACTATAGAACAACACTACCTACTGACAAACGGGTAACATTTTTGTCAATTTCAGACACCCACAAAATAGCAATCTATAGGTGTTAACATAAAAACATGAGCAAAACAAGATTGAGTGTAGCATATTTTACATTGGGCTTAGTTCTGGATAGGTCACACATTTAACATTAGAGATAACACATAACACATAACATTAACATTACATTAACATTATTTAACATTTTGCACCCTTACGCGGTTGGCAAAAGTTATATTACTTTTTGAGCTAAAATATGCTGGTGAAATTGACACTTAATGAAGAACTTGAACAATATTATACATATTTTGGTGTGTGAAAGACGTGAAGGCATACCAATCGTCCTGAGCTGGAAAAAGACCACAAATAATCATAGACCCAAATCATGAGTTTAAATTTAGGATGAATTTACTACAACCTTCAATTTTTAGCCAGACAAACATTATTTTCACAAGATATACCTGGTCATGGTGTTGAAAAGTAGAGGGCCACATCAGTAAAAGTCATTTTAAAAGAGAATAGCCTAATCCAACATCAATCAAACAAAAACGCATGTGAAAACAGCATAAATATTGAAAGCAATATACAAGGGCAAAATAAATGTACATATTTGACATAGCTGCGTCATATTTGTCTCTTTTATTCAGCAACGTCAAATTAGCAGTAGATTGATATTGCTCAGTAGTATCAATCTATTGGGCAATCTAAAATTTGAGGCACGTAGCCTCAGAATTTCCTGAAACTTGGCAGGTACGTGCTCCTTGCCACGCTGAACACGAAAAACCTAAAATTAGTCTAGAACGCGGGCTACTTTCAGAGTAATACCGTTTTAGAGATCTACAGTTTTGAGTCCCGTCGCCTCAGAATCGCCTGAAACTTGGCAGGTAGGCCCTCCTTGCCACGCTGAACACGAAAAACGTAAGATTAGCCTGGAACACGGGGTACTTTCAGAGTTATAGATTTGTTTAAGTTTTGAATGTCTGTCTTCCTTTATTTTGAAACGACTGCACAGGAATTGGAAGCTTTCCGCGTCAAGCTAGCCAGATATTCAACTGACAGACATTCAAAACTTAAAACGTTATAACTTTAAAAGTAGCCCGTATTCCAGGATAATTTTACGTTTTTCGTGTTTAGCGTGGCAAGGAGGACCTACCTGTCAAGTTTCAGGCAATTTTGAGGCGACGGGCCTCAAAATTATAGATTGGGCAACATCAATCAGCTGCTAATTTTACGTACGTCTTTTATTATTCCTAAAAGGCAGGGTATTAACCCTCACCCTACGGGGAGAGGGGGGGGGGGCGGGCCTGACAGAACCCTGAGGGTTTTCTTGAATAACTTTGTACACATGCAATGCATCTTGCTGAAATTTTTGGTAGTTGAGTTTTACAACAATTATACGTAGGCTGTGAAATTTTAATTGAAATTGGTTGAGTAGTTTTGGAGATAATCATGTTTTGATGACGTCATGTTGGTAAAAAATGATAAATATTTGCAAAATCGTAGAAAACAGAGTTTTGTAACAAATTGCAAACGCAATTCACCAAAGATACAAAATAGCATTCTCTTTAAAATGGCGATCTCGGATTTTCAAAATTTTGGGGTTTTGACCCCTAATTGTTTTTTTAAATCCCCACAAAATCAAAATTTTCAAAGATATTAGAAAAACCGGAATTCATGTGAGAGTATGGACAATACCCATATAAAATTCCAAAGCAATATCTTCATTTTTGACTGAGTGATAGCTCTCTAAGTGTAAGAAACTGATGACGTTTTTTTTTTTTAAATTGTTTAATTTTTTTGACAAGATACGAACAAATAATTACCTTTTTTGTGTATTTCTGAGCCAAAACTGGTCTAGGAACATGCCTTTTTATTTACATTTATCAATTTCTAATTTTGAGGTTTTCTGCATGGCAAAATATCTGTTCCGGACGTGGTAAGTCCGAGGTCATTCACTTGACCTGGAAGGTCATCCGTTGACCTGAAACCTAAAATTCGCATACTGTTAGATTCCTCTCATGACAGGCAACATGCTGGTTCTTACCGCATTGCTCAAAGTTACTTGGTTTGGAAGTTAACAGGGGGCCTGTCAGACCCCCCCCCCCTAGGGCGAAAGTGAAAAAAACTCCCATAGGGAGAGGATTAATCCATCACCGAAATGACCACTTTCTCATTGACTTCCATGTTAAAGCATCACCATTTATTTCTCAAGCTTTTATCCTAACCTAACCTAACCTCACCTCACCTCACCTAACCTAACCCTTGGAGCCAGTTTACATATTTTTTAAAGAAGTCCATCGGCCGAAGCCCGAAATCCTCAATATGTTGTGACGTTTTGGTGATTTTAAGTCATTTACGGTGATAAAGTTAGTTATTCGGTGATGGGATTAATGTATTGCCTTACTAAAATAATGCTGTTTGGTTCTCGCCTAATTTGTTTTCCTTGTGCATGGGTGGAGAATCCTATAGGGCAGCCCCGGCTGCGGCCGGGGCAACCTCAAAGTTGCCTCGGCGGGGCCGGGGCAGCCATTTTTGAGAGACCTTTTTTTGCAAGACCTTAGTTATTATTTAAAAAGAATAAAGAAACGCAAATATAATCCCAGCATAAAAATGCATACTTGGTACGACTATCTGTGAAAAATATGGGTAAAATTGCGCTTTCGGTGCGCTTTCGAAATGGGGGGGGGGGGGGGGGGGGTAGTCAAAGGAGGCTGAGCCTTGCCAACTTTGTCTTAGTGAACACCTCGGGCAGGTCAGAAAACTTATATTTTCGGGGGAGGCACAGTTGGGGTCGCTATCTCCGGTCTAAAAGAGGCATATTGTCCGATCTAAAGGGGTGCCGCCGGCACTCACGACTCAAGGGGCGCCACCTGCACTCGAGAGTGGCACCTTCGGTGTCCAGACGCCCAGGAGAGGCGCCCTCAATCGTGATTTCCCCCGCATGTCCATGAAGTTAGCGACGGATTCGGATTCGAATTCAGCGTCGAGTAGCGATTCGCTTCAAAATGTGGTGACAGGTCAATTGGGGCACGCTGATCACGAAATGGCATTCATTTTGACATTCACGGTAATCTTAGGCGAAGTTATTGTCCGATCGCCAAAATAATGGTCTCATTCGATTACTCGGGTCAGTATATAGCCGTAGCCTTCGCAACCTCACTCGTAGCAAATGACATTGGCCCTCAATTTCAAGATCAATGGCGATTGGATGATAACTTCGGGTCGTTTTGAGTCCTTTGACCTTCAAATTGAGGGTCAAGGTCATTTTCCACGAGTGAGGTTGCAAAGGTACCGGCAGATACTGACCCGAGGAATCTAATGAGACCATTATTTTGGCAATCGGCTTCTAACTTCGGGTCGTTTTGAGCCGCCCCGTCATATGGCCTTGAAAATGAGGGTCAATGTCATTTGCCATGAGTGAGTTTGCGAAGGCTGTGGCTAGATATTAACCCGAGGAATCGAATGAGACAATTATTTTGGCGATCGGACAATAACTTCGGGTTATTTGTCCTTTGACCTTGAAAATGAGGGTCAAGGTCATTTGCCTCCAGTGAGGTTTCGAAAGCTGCGCCTAGATATTGGCTCGAGGAATAGAATGATACCATTATTTTGTTTTGCGATCGGACAATAACTTCGGGTCGTTTTGAGCCACCCCGTCCTTTGACCTTGAAGATGATTTTGAAGATGACCTTGAATGTCAAAATGAATGTCATTTGCGTGATCAGCGTGCCCCAATTAAACTGTTCCCACATTTTGAAGCAAATCGCTACTCGACGCTGAATTCGAATCCGATTCCGTCACTAACTTCACGGACCGCCACGTGCCACGTGCCCCCTAGGGCCCCTTGGTTGCGCCCCTGTCCTCGGCCGGGGCAACTTTGAAAACAATTATCCACCCATGGCCTTGTGAGTTGTGGGAAATATCAAATATGTTATAAGTATTTTTATATCTCACTGTAATATATAAAAGGACCGGACCTGGACCATCACCAGGAGGAGGTGCCTTTCTTGCAAGAAATGGCTAGTTGCTGAATCACACCATTTATGTACAACCTTAATATTGATATTGGCTGATTATTGTTGTGTGAGCTACCATGAGGTAGTCTTTGCCTACTTTGACCCAACATGATACTTCCAATTTGTTTAAGATTGCACACCTCGCTGTTGCTAAAATACGTCAGTAATGAGGTAATACAACCTATGTTCATTCTAAGGTGTTAAACTTCAATTTTGCACATACTTCGTTGTTATCATTAGTCGCTTTTACTACCCCCCCCCCCCCCCCCCGGTCGCCGACCCAATTACAACCCCAACGAAAAACAAAAAGTTCCGCCTCTGACAACAGTATTTGTCTAACTTTCGCCCGGTAGGATAGCGTTCCTGGCTCTACATTTAGTTCGTTTAGACGAGTCACGCCGCAGTAGCATAATCTCCTTCTACCTGCCTAAGTGCGAATAGAGGGGAGCGTAAGGAGGCCAGCTCGTCTTGTGTCGTGGTGGTGACGTTGGCAAGCCCGGTATCCTATCGTGCTTCTGAGGTACTCAGGCTGACCTGTCACGATGGTGCGCTCTACAGCACATACCGTGTGGTATGTCACCAGCTGTCTTGCAGTCAACCACTTAAGCTGTTTGATGGTCTCAGACACGCTATCGCTACGTCTCTTGCCAGTCACGACTCGTGCACAAACGTTTAACACTTTTTGAACACGGTGTAGCTGCGTCTCACCGCATGAACCGAATACCGACAGGCAGTATCGCATCATAGACACGACAAGCGCTTCAACGATGCACTTCAGCGCCGATCTCGGTATAACATGGCATGCGTGCACCAACGCTATAAGTATACCTGTGCACTTGCGAGACACGCAGTCTACGTGTGATGCGAAGTTCAGATGTCGGTCCATTGACACGCCGAGATTCTTCACCTCCTTTGACTCAGCAATGGTGGCCGCACAGAAACTAAGCGTAACTGGCGCTAAGTCGCGAAGCATCGCTGGCGTTCCCAATACAACCATCTGAGTGTTTGTGGCGTTTAGTTTCATGCCGTTATGACAAAACCACTGGTACACTCGGTCAAGCACGTCCTCCATGCGAATGATCAGCTGTTGCACGTCACCCTTCCTACCTGTAACCATTAGTTGCGTGTCGTCAGCGAACTGGACTACATTGACACCGTCTGGCACACACAGACTAAGGTCATTCGCGAACAGCATGTACAACACACAGCTCAACGCTCCGCCCTGGTACACACCGATCACATTTTCCTTGGAGTCTGAAAGAAGAGCCATTCCGTCCGCGCACCTCACCTGGACCTGCTGTGAGTGGTGTGCCAGATAGTCGCGGAACCAAGAAGCATCTACGCCGTACAAGGAAAGTTTTTCCAAAAGTCTGTCATGAGGAACAACATCAAAACATTTTGAGAGATCCAATAATACCAAAATGCAGATGTTACCACTATCCATGGCTTGAAGAGCCTGATCTGTTATGACGTGAAGGGCCGTTTCAGTAGAACGTTATTTTCGATATCCGTGTTGTGCGTCCGAAAGCAAATAATTGTCCTCGAGGTAGCCTGATAGTTGTTTCTGCACTACACGTTCAACTAATTTCATGATCGCGGGCAATATCGAGATGGGTCGTGTGTCGGATGGCTCGGCGGACACCTTCCCTTTTGGTATAGGGGTCACCAACGCGTGCTTCCAATCACGCGGTACCACGCCGGTGGCTAGGCTAGCATTAACAACATCTAATAGCGCATGGCCTACCCCCGGGAAGAATGACTGCAAGATGCGTACACTTACACCGTCCTTCCCGGTTGAGTTCGATGGTTTCATTGACATGAGGGTGGCATACAGTGTGTCTAAGTTAATTGCCTGCACCTTAAATGCACATGTCGACACTCTTGGGAGTCTCGTAGGCACATGAATAGTAGCAGCTGGGACACTAGCAGCCGTGGTCGGGCCGATCATAACGTAATAGTCATTCAAGGCATTCGGTGTGATCCTCGGTATTTCACAAGTCTGCTGTTTCCGCCTATCACTGGCCGCAGCACACGCCACAGGCCCTCTCGGTCACCGCGACTGATCGCACCCGCGTATTTCTCACGGCTCTCGTTCCGCACGGCGGCGCGGCACAGTCGGTTCACTCGTTTGTACTCGGCGCGGTCGTTTCCAGCGAGGGCCGCGCGGCGGCGCTGCAGTAGTTGCTGCGTTTGGGCGGTTACAGGCGGCGCAGTCACCTGCCTCTCACGCACACGTTTTAGAGGCGCGACAGTATTCAGTCGATCAATGAAGGTCTGGTGGAAAACAGTCCATTTACGTTCCGTGGTTTCACTATCAAAGACTGGGGCCCAGTCTATCTCAGCAAGCTGCTGGTTAAAAGAATCGTGGTCTATCCTGCTAATGGCTCGCCGGTACACATTAGACTGGCTAGCGGGTAATACTCGACCCTCACGGGCCAGCAACACACGGGTGAAGTCATGCGGACCGCCATAATGACACCTCGTAACACCGACACGTCGAATCAGTTCAGGACGGTTGGTAATGATGACATCCAACAATGAACTGGCAGGACGGTACGTGGCGCGGCTCTTGTTGGTAACATGGAGTCCATACGTGGTACATAGTCTCAGTAGTGGGTTGGGTGTGTCGCTGTTTCTTGCTTTCAGTAGACAGCAGTTCAGATCGCCTCCGAGGATTAAAGTTACACGTGGAAAGTTAGCAAGCATATGTTGCAGCTGACACTCTAAATCGTCCAGATTGGTGGCAAGCTGACGCGAGGTGTTGTGCGGCACACGGTATGCGGACGCGACCAGCACTGACTGGTGCTTACTGGTACGAACTAACACCCAAACGATCTCCAGGTTAGAGTTCGCTATTCCAGTAACAGGTGTCGGCAGTAACTCACTGGTTAGGCTGTCACGCACCAGTACAGCCACACCACCCTTGCCTTTAGGTAGGACAAGGTCGGCCGGCCGGTCACGTCGGTAGAGTTTGCAGCCACTCACCCCCATCAGTCGGTCAGGCACGGACGGGGTCAACCATGTTTCACACAATGCCAACATATCATAGCCGTAGACACCGTGAATGTCATTACGGAGGTCATGAATTTTGGGCTTGTAAGACTGGATGTTGAGGTGTCCGATGATAAGTTGATCCGCCTCGATGTCTCCGTGGCGGCGCCAGTTCACACCGCCCCTGCTGCCCCGCCGCCTGGACGCGCCCCTGCCGCTTCGGCGTGTTCCGCCGGCCGTAGCCGGTGCCGGGTTAAAGGGACATTGCCACCTTTCTGAAAGTTGTCAAATATACGCCGGTTGTATCCGAAAATAGGAAGTAAGTGCTGCTGAAAACGATGGTGATATGTTTTTTCTCGAAAACGACACTTAACTTGATAAAAATTAAGTTGTTTAAATTTGAGATGATGACGTCATATTAAGCTCTATATATAAATCCTTTACGCTGCCAAAATATGGCACATTTTTTCGAGACAATTCTGGCGCTTTGAATACAAAACAAACCAACCATTGACACGTATGCTTCTTCGTACACCACCGTCAAACTAGGAGCAGATTTATTCCAAATGTATTTTGATATTTGAGGCATCTCGATTTCGCTGAAAATTGATACACTGACCATATCCGATACGCTGATCACGAATCCAATGTTTTTGATCTGGGATTGTTTCGTACCTTACGAAATACGGACGGTCATACATACATACGAACAGGGACGTCGGCACTATGTTCAAGTTGGGGGGGGGGGGGGGTGGGGGCGGAGGCATTCTGAAGTCGATTCTTTCCATGCAACGCCCATAGGCGTAATGGTAAAATCAAAAATGTTGGGGGGGGGGGCTGCCCCTCCCCCTGTTCCTACGCCTATGCATACGTAGGTCCGCCGGGTATCTCGATTTCGCTGAAAATTGTTCCACAAACCATATCCGATGCGCTGATCACGAATCCAATGTTTTTGGTCTTGGATTTTCGTATCTTACGAAATGCGGACGGTCATACATACGAAGGTCCGCCGTGTATCTCGATTTCGCTGAAAATTTGTGTACAGAGTACAGACCATACAGCATACTTAGGACACTGATCACGAAATCTTCCGTTTGATATTCCGATTTTTATTCTTGATGATTTTATTTCGCAGACAGTGTAATGCTTTCTACATTTATTTTCGTATCGCAGTGCAGGAAACAGTTAACAGTATCATACACGACATTGTGCCCACCCTTGACTAGCCAGATGCAACAACCTGATCAACTATTATCAAACCGAAATGTGCTTCCTTCACGAATAATGCGACAAAATGCATCCTTTGGTTACCAAAACCACACGACAGTGTCCCTATTCAGCCTTTACCGAGCAAAATAAAAAAGGTACCGTACAACACAGCCATCCAGATTATTTAAATGAGAACGATCTGCTTCAGGCAAAAACGCAGGTGAAGGGAAGGGAAATAGGCCGGCCGGAAGCGGGCGGCCACCTTGTTGCGCTCGGTCAGCTGGCCAGATCTGCCTGCCTCCTCCGAGGGACGCTTGGCCGCTGAGCTCGGCTCCGACTCGGACTGGGGCAGACGCTTCTTCACTGCCTGTGGGTAGATGGGCGGTCAGCTCATGGGGGGGGGGGGGGGGCTCGGGTCATGGCACGACCACACCAACATACAGTACAACAACCAGCGTACAACAACCAGGGTCAGACACAGCAGCAGGTCACAGGGGTCAGACACAGCGGCACGTCACATGGGTCAGACACAGCAGCAGGTCGCACGGGTCAGACACAGCGGCAGGTCACACTGGTCAGACACAGCAGCAGGTCACACTGGGTAAGACGCAGTGGCAGGTCACACAGGGTCAGATACAGTGGTAGGTCACACAGGGTCAGACAGTGGCAGGTCACACAGTGTCAGACAGTGGCAGGTCACACAGGGTCAGACACAGTGGTAGGTCACACAGGGTCAGACACAGTGACAGGTCACACAGGGTCAGACACAGTGGCAGGTCACACAGGGTCAGACACAGTGGCAGGTCACACGGGGTAAGACGCAATGGCAAGTCACAGGGCCAGACACAGTGTCAGGTCACACAGGGTCAGACACAGTGGCAGGTCACACAGGGTCAGATACAGTGGCAGGTCACACGGGGTAAGATGCAATGGCAGGTCACACAGGTTCAGACACAGTGGTAGGTCACACAGGGTCAGACAGTGGCAGGTCACACGGGGTCAGACACAGACACAGTGACAGGTCACACGGGGTCAGCTGATGCAGCGGCATGTCACATGGGGTAAGACACAGGGTAACACACTTTCTGTCAGTGCACAATGTTATGTACAGTATGACGTCACAGCATCACATGGTAACATCAGAAAAACAGAGGCATTGTGCACCAGGGCAGCATTTCCATATGTCTTCTGATGAAGCCTTTATTATTATAAATAGGTTAGGTTAGGTTAGGTTGCATTAATACATCGGACAACTTATTATCGCTGTAGGGTTAGGTTTTGTCTACAAGATGGTCTGGGGGTTTGGGGGCAACAGATCCCAGTAGGACTGCAGCGCAGTGAGCGGATTGTTCAAATCTTGGTCCCTGCAACCGTAATTGCTGTAAAGGTTAGGTCAGGTTTGATTATGTTATTATAATTGTTTCCTGACACACCCTGGTTAGGTTTAACGGCTTCTTCAGCAGAAATATGGAAATTTTGCCGTGGTGCACAATGCAGCTGCTTTTATGATGTTACCATATGCTGCCATACTGTAAATTACACGGCGCACTGACAGGCACCTGCCTTAGTCGAAGATTACCTACCTGTATCATTTTTGGTCAAAGAACCTTACATTTCCATAATTTATAATTTTACTCACTGAACAATGAACATCATCACTAGCAAACATATTGATAGAACACCACTGGCGGATACAGTTGCAGTGGAATACCAGTGGGCATAGCCCTGCCAAATGTGAAGGAAAAAAAATCAGAAAATTGGCATGTTTCAGCATTTTATATACAATATAAGAAAATTTTATTTGGTGAAATGTGTTTTGAAATCCTCCTCAGGGTAACAGAAAAGTACAATTTCCTCCTTTTATTTTTTTAATGTGTCAAAACTTTCTTTTCAATCTTAAAATAATGGCATGTGGCACATTTTCCCACTCAATGTTGTGCAAAGGTATCTGTCATAGGCGTCTGATTACCCAAATGATTTATCCTAATCCTAAACAAATTACCTTTTGTCTGGCTTATGCTCTTGTGATATTTGAACGATAATCACAGCATAATTAGTGAATACGTTGATAGGAAAATAGGAATATGTTGGGCCGTTGGCTGTTGGTAAATGAAACAGCATGACGACTCACCTGCACAGATGGGAGTGTCCTATTCACATGGTGTGGCCACTGCCCCACCAACTTTGTGTTATGCCCCACCAACTTTTGTCAGATTTGAAGGTTTCCTGGCATTAATATGGCAATTTTTCACCTCAATAATGTAAAACATCCGGCCAATATGGCATTTTGCCCCACCAACGTTTTCTGGGAAGCTCCACCCATGCTCACCTGTACACCGTAGTAGAAATATTTGATTCGCCACACACAACATAGGGCATTCGAGGCATACCTGATTGCTCTTAAATGGAAATTATTGACTTAAAAAGATTAAAACTGGTCAAATGTTGATGGCACGGCGTAACACATCAATCAACAATCAAACATCGCGATTCGCGATCATAGAAAATCAAAGTTTCTTTCTAAACAAGTACACCCGGCCATAACGAGAGCTGACGTCATCGGTACAAAACTCCATATAAGGGTGGCCTTACTAAGGCCCAAATTTTAAAATCACAATTGAATTTCTCTTAGACCAGATAACTGTGTTTGTTTTCAATGTTACCCCCCTAAGTTTCGCTCTATGGCCACTAACTTAGCTATCTCAACTCAAAACTAGTGTTAAGGTGGGAATGTCCCTTTAACTGGCTCGTTGACAGATGTACGCTGTGGGCGGGGGTGGCCGGCCGGCTGGTGCGGCTCAGCGGCAGGGGTGGTGGCGGCGGCAGGGCGGCCTGGTTGACGGGGCCACGGCCACTCGGCAGGCAGGGCAGTATGCAGGATGATGTGCAAAGCATGGAGCATCATTAACGCCCTGATGAACATTGTCGCTGGTCCTGGTAAATTGGTAGTCATTTCAGCGATTTTCACCGTCACTCGGCAGCATCCGAACGTTCACAGACAGTCGGGTCCTCTCATTCGAGTTCACACGCAAAATCACTCACTTCACTCACTCAACAACACGATCGCTCAATCAGCCGCACTCTTTCACTCTGGTCACTAGGTCTCCGCGTTCACACAGGACTTGCTCACTGTAGGTCAGACACGCGCTAGGGTGGTGTAAGGAGAGCCGGGAGCGCTGCGGCCCGTGGCGCTGCGCTGAGCCAACCGTCGTCGCCGACGCTCGGCACCGAACTCATTTTGCATTCCATAAAAATTGCATTGCCTCCTCGCAGTGGCGTAGCCAAGGGGGGGGGGGCAAAGGGGCCATGCCCCCCCCCCCCCCCCTGGAGGCCAGGCGGGCCCCCTCTGGCGACCGAGCGAGGGCCCCCCTGGGGCCGAAGGCCCCAGTGTTTTGGATGGTGTCAGGTGCCCGCAAAACGCCTTATGTCGCATAAAGAACGTTCACGAACAAATCTAACACGAATAAATAACAGCATTTAAGAGCTGGTATTTATTTCGAGGGCCCCTCAGGCCTTCCCAGGGCCCAATTCCTTTCGAGGGCCCCTCAGACATTTCGAGGGCCCCCTCAGGCATTTCGAGGGCCCCTCAGGCCAGGCACGTAGCCAGGATTTCGTCCAGGGGGTGTGGGGGGGGGGGGGGGGGCGGTGCCTCGAAAGGGCCCCTTCCCGAGCGTTAACCCCCCCAAAACAAAACAAAAAAGGATATGAAAAACTCTACGGATTTCGGCCACTTTATTTTGTGAGGTTCAACTTTCCAGGGGCCCTCTGATCTGTCCAGGGGCCCTCTGGTCTGTCCAGGGGCCCTCTGATCTGTCCAGGGGCCCTCTGGTCTGTCCAGGGGCCCTCTGGTCTGTCCAGGGGCCCTCCAGCCTGCTCAGGGGCCCTTCCGAGCTGGCCAGGGATTGCACTGGCTGCTTTTTTCACCCTGCCGACATCCTCAGGGGCTTCTCCGACCTGCCCAGGGGTCCTTCTGTGCTGGCCAGAGGCCCATTCGACGTAATCAGGGGCCATCTGACCTGCTCAGGGACCCTTTCGGTCTGGTCAGGGGCCCCTTTGACATGCACAGGGGCCCTTTGAACTTCCCAAGGGCCCTCTGGTCTGCCCAGGAGCCCTCCAGCCTTCTAAGGGGCCCTTCCAACCTGGCAAGAGACTGCGCTTTCTGTTTTGTCGCCTTGTCAACATGCTCAGAGGGCCCTTCAACCTGCTCTGGGGCCCCCTCCGTGCTGACTAGGAGCCCATTCGGCATGTTCAGGGGCCCTTTTGGTCTGGTCAGGGGCCCCTCTGACATGCACAGGGGCCCTTTTAACTTCTCAGAGGCCCTCTGGTGCTGGTCTGTCCAGGGGCCCTCCAGTCTGTTCAGGGGGTCCTTAAGACCTGGCAAGGGACTGCACTGGCTGCTTTGTCGCCCTGCCGACATGCTCAGGGGCCTCTCCGACCTTCCCAGGGGTCCCTCTGTGCTGGCTCGGTGCTCATTCGACGTGTTCAGGGGCCCTTTGACCCGCTCAGGGGCCCTTTCGGCTTGTCCAGGGGCCCTTCTGACATGTACAGGGCTCTGCTGAACGTCCAAGGCCCTCTGGTCTTTCAGAAAGGGCCCTGGTGCCCCTAAAGAACCTCTGAAATGCTCTAAACTCTTAAAGACCACGCTTCGCGTACACTGAGAGAAAAAATCAACTCTACCCTCCTCGGAATACCGTAAAACTCTGGGCATTTACACTGCATAACACCACTCTCACCGAAAACACCCTTAAACTCTATCACATGGTATTGTTATTACTCCAGTAAACAGAGTTATCGAGCGTGTTCAAAGGGCGTTTGAGCGACGCGCAGAGTTTTGGGGAATTTTTCTGATGGTGTTGGCATAACTCTCTCGGAGGTACTCTCCCTCGGTGTCTTACTTCCCTCTGAAAACTCTTAACTATCCAACAATACACTCTCACAACAACTCTGTCCGGAGTTCTCGAGTGTTTTTTGAGAATAATAGAGAGTTTTTGCGGGGGAGTATTTGAGGCGTTCGGCCGCCATTTTACTTCCCATTTCCTCGGGTGAGGCCGCGGCGTTGACAACGGTAAGCATGTCTGTGATTTATGTTATTTATTTGGTATGTTGTGTGTTGGTTTTATGCATGCTATCTCAGCTTTATATGCAGCTTGTCAGCGAGCCAAAGTAACATGAATATAGCAACATAGCCATTATATTTTTTTGCAGGCTCCTCTGGTGGGACCGACACACCGCGCAGGCTTTTGGCGGCGGTGAGGGCCGCGTCGTCCGCATGTTTGTCAATGTTTTTTTTGCGAAGAAATCGCCTTCAGTGTTGCAATAAAGAGTATTGCCCAAGAACGTTTTTGTTGTGTGGGTCAAAATGTGTCTGAGTGTGCTGCATGTGGATTCAGTGCAATGAATTTAGACCATGCGCGCGCAGGCCAAATTCAGGGGGTGTAAGAGGGGGTTATGGAGGGGGGTTATGTAGGGGGAGTAGCATGGTAGTGACGTATAGAGTTCAGAGTACTTTTGTATGGGAGTAAAAGGGTGTAGAAGGGAGTAGCAGGGGGAGTTATGTGGAGTAGCGACAGGAGTTATGCAGGGTTTCGGAGGGGAGTAGAAAGGGTCAAGGGAGTAGCAGGAGGAGTTATGTGGAGTAGTGACAGGAGTTACGCCGAGTTTTGGAGGGGAGTAGAGAGAGTAGAGAGGAGTTCAAGAAGGAGTTCTTCATGGGAGAATCAGAGCTGGGAGTGTTGTAAGGAGCGTTATTGGGTGTAAACAATGGAGTTACTCCCCCAATCAGACGGAGTTTTGGGGAGTCAATTCGGGCAACTCCCCCTCATAGAGTTTAAGAGAGTCAATTTTTATCTCAGTGTAGTCCCATGAGCGTGGTCTCGTCGGCCCTTTTCGGTGCGCTGCGCGCTGCGCGCCCGAAAAGGGCCCGCCGGGCCTCCAGGGCGGGGGGGCGGGTAGCCTCCCCCGCCCCCCCCCCACCCCCTTTGGCTACGTGCCTGCCTCAGGCCTACCGAGTTAATGTTATCGACTTTTAAGCGTTGGTTACAAAATGATCTGTCCGACCTCCTATTTCCCTAAATAT
>JAXIVJ010018950.1:0-21416 GCA_036785665.1 Chirona hameri
GCTACGTGTAAAATTATAACTTACGTTGGTTGTGAATCACTCCAAAATAGCGTCAGACGCGCCACTTTCCCCATTTCACTGCTACCAACATGCTATAAAATAGAGGAAACACGAACGAGGCAAAATACAAATCGCAAGAAGTTATTTTTTCGCAGGCAGTACCCATTTTCATCGTCAGCTTCAGCGGATTATTATTATTATTATTATTATTATTATTATTATTATCATTATTATTATTATTATTATTATTATTATTATTATTATTTTTATTATTATTATTATTATTATTATCATTATTATTATTATTATTATTATTATTATTATTTTTTTTTTTTTTTGGGGGGGGGGGGCTAATTTTTATTGCCGCCCCTGTCGAGCTTGGAATGGGGGCGGGTGGCTTTGCCGCCCCCCCCCCTGGATCCGCCAGTGGTACTGCTGACTGCAGCCATCGGTCGCCCCTGAGGGCTTCCTATTGTCTCCAGTGGTTGCGGTTGATGCCATTCACCCCCTAGTCATCCTTTCGAGTTGACCGAGAATGTGGTTAGTTAAAAAAGTGGATTTTCAGCTGTGTTTCCGTTCTTAACCATCAATATTATTAACAAAACCGGGAATGTACCATTTCTGGCAATGTTTCTCCCAAAAATCCGCTCAAGCTTTGACTGGATTACTGGATTACATGGTGTAGGTTGGCCAGTTCCTGAGACGAGCACTGAGTAGCTTCGTGACGTAGTGAGCAGGCCGGACGCGAGGCAGTCTATCATATGCCAGCGCCTAATTTGCTCGTGGTGGGGTCGGCCGGCCTCTGAACTGAGCCTGACAATGAGGAATGGGATTTACGGATCCGTTCGGTTGTATACTGAGCAGGTCCGGCTACAGTCGGGCCTGCTTTGCTGCTGCACAAGCGGCTCATCGCACATCAAACTTTATCTTTCACATGCTGGCCGATGCTGGTCTGACAGCATGCTGTTAGTAAGGACAGCCGACAGATCAATAGAGGCAAGCATATACCAAAAAACTCCACACAACTATACAAATTAGTATCGGATTTTGATGTCCTGTAATCAATAGTTTATTTAAAACAAACGTCCCTTAAAGGGAAATAATGACCATTTTATTTTGTTAGCAACAATGTCTTTGGCTACCGTTATGGTATTCAAATGATGTGATCTAAATTTAAGAATGAAATAAAATTATTCCCCAATTCAAAATTAGAAGTTTGGAAAAATTAAAAAGCAAGTACATATACTTCTTAACCCTATTCCTTGCGGGCGGCTATAATTACGTTAACGTGGCGGGGGGGGGGGGAGATTTTGCCCCCCCTCCCAGAGATCTCGAGAACCGTTCGGTCAATTTCGATGGGACAAAACCATTCGATTCGTCATCAGAAGATCTTTTTGAACCCCGAAATTTATCCTTTTGTTCCAAAATGGGGGATCAGGGGACAAAAAATACGAATGGTTTTTTGGTGTTTTTTGATTGGTCATTGTGGTCATATAATTCGACCGCTTTTCATGCAACAAAAGTTTTTGAGCTTGAAATGTACTGGTCTTCAACATATCAAAAGATATGTACCAAAATTAAAAATCATAGGCGTATTTAGAGGATGTAAAATGGGGGGGGGATTTTCTGAGAACAAATATGTGCTGTTCGTGATTGTTTGGGGCGGTATAAACATCATTTGTGGACATTATTTGCTGTAATTTGTTAAATGTAATATATTGCGCATAGGCGGATCCAGGTAAACAACGTGGGCGGCACCATGCGCGCAACGCTTTTTATCATCTTACTAATTTGAAGTTGGACCTAACTTGATGGAGGGTATCGCCTCCCATTTGTTGTACCTGAGTGCGCCTCTGCCACAAAATATGTACAATCCCGGTATGTATGATGCATATTGCAATACAAATGCTTCTGAGGAATGTATTGCACCGCAAACTACGAAAGACGCCGCCGCACAACCGCATTCGTAACACCCTTCCCAAAACAGGAACCTGACACCGCCTCTGCTGGGCCGATTTTTTCTCTCGAAATTTTGACACCACATGCGCTATTCAATTTGTATAGAAGTCAGAAAATATCAAGACGTTAAGACATCAAGACAAGACAATCCAATAGTTTAGGAGCAGCATACGAAAAACCACCGGGTGGGGGGGGGGGGGGGCAGAATCTGCCTCTCCGCAAGGAATAGGGGTAAGGAGTTCATGATCGGTATTTTCCCTCCGCTATTGGAAAGCGACACATCTGTCGCTTTCAGCGGTGTCGATTTTTCAAAACGGTTGGGGGGGGGGGGCGAACACACTGGTGGATACAGCCTCTCTCTCCGTGGGGGGGGGGGCATCTTTTTGTGGCTAAAAGGTACCCCCATTTTTTTACTCTGCGGATTTGGGTCGATCACCTTATTTTAGTATTCGAGCTTAAGAAATTCACTTTTCAAATTCACAAAAATGTATTTTGCGGATTTTTTCTTTCGGAAAAAAATCAGTGGGTTTTGATTTTTTTTTTTGGTCAAAAACACAAATCTTCGCAAATCCGAGATAGCCATTTTGAGGAGGATCTCATTTCCTTTCTTTTAACGTTTTTGTTTGCAATTTGCTTCAAAACTCTATTTACTACGATTATTCAAACATTTATCATTTTTCCACCAAAAATGGCAATACATGACGTCAACGTCATTATCTCCCAAGAACTGCATCAATTTCATTGAAATTTGGTGAGAAGACGTATAATTGATGCCGCATAAGGTACTGAAAGTTTGACGTTGATATTTATCATAGTTTTCAAGTTATTGAGCAAATCCGGGAGGAGCAGATTCTGCCCCCACCCAGCGGGTCGCGGGTTAAGTGTCACCGGGGCTGCTTGAATTGAATTAGGTGCGCTGATGTGTCTATCATTGAAAGCAAGGGTTACATACAAACTTCAAATTCAATCACTCGAGAAAAAACTTCCGTTTGTATTAGTGTTCTCCTAAGATCATTGTTTTCACTTCCAGTGCAGGCATACATAGACATAGACATAGACATATATTAAGGCCATCCACGATAAGCTCATGGCTATTACGGCCCCTCGTCAGAGGCTAAAACGGCGGACATGGGAAGTGAAAAAACGCAAACACGCACACAACGCACACACATACATACACAGACACACACACACACACACACACACACACACACACACACACACACACACACACACACACACACACACACACACACACACACACACACACACATACACACACACACACACCCACAGACATACACACACACACACACACACACACCACAGTTGCCGACCGATCACGTAACTCCTCCGCCGCCGCGCAGATGGCGCTTTAGGCGTCCCGCAAACAGGTGCACCGGGAGGCGCGTCAGGTCAGGCGGGAGCCCGTTGAAGTCGCGCGGAGCACGGCTGTAACGCTCGGGGGAATATTTGTATTGAATGCCCCTCCTATATTCCTGGGGGGTATTTTGTTTGCCCCTGATGCCCCTGCTGCCTCCCCCTGGATCAGCCAGTGCCAGCAATTACCGCCAAGGAGAGCCTCTGCCAGAAACTTAACGGAATTCATTTTTCCATTTTCCAAATTTGTATAAACAATTGCGAAAGTTGTGTCATGCCGCGAAGTGGCGCGAAATTGTCCAGTTTTTGACTGGATAGCTGGATTTTGACTGCTGCAAAGACAATTTTGTTCTCGATTTTACGATAAATTGGGAACGCGCGGGGGATACTTGTATTGAATGCTCCATCCCCCATATTCCTGTGTGTGTGGGGGGTGGGGGGGCATTTACCCCTGATGCCCCCCTCTCCCTGGAGCCGCCAGTGGCCGAACAGTGACGGATCCAAGGGGAGACTATCAGCGCCATGGCTTTACCGAAACCACCAAAATCGGCTGAAAATTCACACATTTGAAAGAAACTCTAGTCAACTTGTACAAAGGACAGTATTTGTAATCAATTAATAATGCAAAAACAAACGAAATCTCATGAGTTCTGGAATTCTGTCGGACAAACAAATTCAATTTCAGTTTGTTCTGTTTCAAATTCTGTTCGAAATTCAAATTCTGTTTGTCGGACAATCCAACGTTTTAGGCTGGTCTGCATCCGCCAGAAGGTCCGAGTCCTCACTTGGAGCCCTTACTTAGTAAAACGGCAATGTTAACCTGCCATTGACTGGAGGGGGGAGGGGGGGGGGGGGGGGGGGTAATATCTCCCCCTGACCAATTTTCGCAATAGCTCAAAATCCAATAGCGATATCAACTTGAAACTGTGGGTACCTTCTACACCAATTTTACGTCTTCACTCTTCTTTGCATAAATGAAGCAATTTTGGGGATAACAAATTCGAGATATAACGAATTTAGTGACGTCACTACACACGGGTTTGGCGAATAAAAAATCAGCTAAGCTTTAAGAGATCATACAAAGTCTATATTTTGAGAAAAGTGCAATAAAAAACGTCAGAAAATAGCAAATGGCAAGGGTTACAAAATAGATTCTGGGATTTGTGAAAACTTTGGTTTCTGACCCCTAAAAAAACATTTAGAAGAAATCAATTAAACAACTATTTCTTCGGAAAAATGCCTTAAAAATCAAACATTGCAAATATGTTAAAAATTCACCGGATTTCGCATCTTTATACATAAAGAGGTGATTTAATCCTATTTGTAACAGGGGGGGGGGGGGCGGATTCCGCCCCCCCTCTCATGTTTTTCGCAGATATCTCCAGAACGGCTGGAAGCAGGCTCATGAAATTTTGGGACTTTACCTAAAATTGAATACCGCATTTGGAGTCAAAATTTTGAGTTCTTAACTTGAACAGAGGCGGTTCCAGGGCACAGTTTTTGGTGGGTTCGGAGGCGATATTTGGCGATAATACGGAAATGCGATCTTCACGGTTTCTTCCTAACTGCCTCAAGTATGAAGGAGTTACATTGGTTTACGGTGGTTGCAACAAGTGAAAATTAGTTGATGTTAATGAAATATCATACAAATTGCATGGCAGAGGCGGTTTCAGGGGCTTGAAAAGGGGGGGGGGTTCCAGGAAGTATACAATGCTTGGCGGGAAGCAAATAGAGCAATGTAAGGGGCATTTATAGCTGTCAAGATGTAAAAGATAGCTTCTGCTTCCATTATTTGCATAATTTATTACATATAGAGTTTCAGGGGCGTGTTCAGGCACATGAAAAGGGGAGTGACTGGCATGGTGATGACGATATGCCAGCGATAACGGCGCAATAGACAGTTAGCTTATAATGATATATACATATATGAGGCCAGAAAAGGGAATAAAGTCGTTTTTGGCAGAGGCGCGCTCAGGAATGGAAGAAAGGGGGTCATATTATTGCAAGGAAACTAAGAGGCATGGGCGTACAATGACATAACATACTGCAGTTTTCGGATGAAACACGCACCATAGGCTACTCTACGAACGATTATAAGATAATAGGCGAGTCCAGGTAGGGTAAAAGGGGGGTAAGCAATGCTAATTGAAGTTGTAAGTGAAATAGTCACTGTTGACTAGTTAGTGTCATAATAGCGAATAATATACTTATCAAAAGGTCTTGCGCCGCCCCAGTTTTGATCCTGGATACGCCTATGATGAAGTACAACATGCAAAAAGGAACTATCTACGATCAGTAACATATGTATAGTGCTGGGTAGCAACTTGTCTGCGGTTAATATTTTTTTCCCAATTTTATCCCCTTTTTCACTAACCTGGTACCGCCTATGGCAAAAAATATGATTTTTAACTGTTTTGTCTAATGTCACAATCACATACCATTTCATTTATTAAAAAAAATAGCATATATTTTTTTTATTACGCATTTACTTCACCCCCATATTTAGTGACCTGCACACGCCTATGATTTTTGAATTTTCAAACGTCACCGTCATATATCAATTTCCAATTCAATATCTATCGTTTCGTATTAGTTGTGTTAAAATCGGTCGATAAAGATGAAAGCTATGTTGGATCAAAAATACCACTAAAATTAGTTTTTGCCCCCCTGTTACCCCTATCAAAAAATTAGATTTGTTTATTATTTATAAATGTAGATCGTGTTGAGGGGAACCAAACGCCGTTTCATTTTTGAAAATAGGACGGGTAGATCTCGAGATCTCCGGGGGGGGGGGGGTTGGCGAATCCGCCCCCCCCCCCCCTGTTACAAATAGGGGTAGCCAGGAGCCTGTTACAAATAGGGTTAAACACACTTTTCTTAGTAAAAGCTGCGTAGACTTTCTTTTGAAATAGGAAACATACACAATGTGTTGCCCATTCAGCAGGCGGTTTGGGAGGCTTGGCCGCTTTGTCGCTCTTGGATCCGCCAGCTGGCAAAAACATTGCGGGGGGGGGCGAGCTGGTACCATATGGGGAGGGCGAACTCAACATTGGGGGGGGGGCGGGCGAGGGCCACCCCAAAGATATATAAATCGACACCTATGGTTGCTTTTGTATCAATCTGTTCAACGTTGTTGTATTACCTCTAAACAAATCGCCGACGCTAAATAGGTCGGCGTCGATGTGCTAGGGTCCATCATTTTGCAACTTTTTCGACTTTTTCCAGGTTTTCGGAGTTTTCCCCATGAATCTCGACGTGAAAACAACATGGTATGGTTCTTTTTCCCAAAAAAACTGCGTTTTAACTTAGCGCATACACGATTTATGAACAAATATTTTGGGTTTCTGCATTAATCAGGCAGATTGTGAAGTAAATAGTTTTTGCACATTTTTTTTAGCATTTTTCCAATGCTCGCCGTGTCGTATTTGACGTAACAAATTTATTTCATCGCAGTAACGCATTTACTGGAAGTGTTATTCAATACTTCCACAGTCACCGCTTTCAGCGCCATCTATTGAGCGATATAGTGAACTGTGTTCTATAAGTGGTTTCTCAGCTGCTGACCGCTACTGAGGTGCGATAAATGAGCCAGCGTGACCCCATGGTAATGTTCTAACCAGAAAGAATGTTGAACTAACCCAGCATTGACCTTGTTACGCCTTGTTGCACCCTGGTTGTACTACAACTTTGGCCACCCGTACAGCGCATAACCCCAGGTCCAGCAGATCCTGCGTCACGGGCAGCGGCGCTGCAGTCACCGGCTTCCGCAGCGCGCGCAGACAGGTATCCAGGACAGTCCAGCTTGTATGTTGGTGAACACGTCGGCAGAGTCGTGGGAGGCGGCGAAGCCGGTCCCTCAGCGCGCCCGCTCGTCTTCAGCCACCTGCATACTGGCGGCGATGAGCTGAGCGAGCGCCGGCAACACGCCGTCCACCACGCAGCGGCCGCGCAGCGCGCAGAGAAGCTTTGCACTACAGGATGCCCATGACACTCTTAGTGAGTTTCGGGAACTTCCTCCTGTGTGCCTCACGCTCTGCAGAAGCCACTGTAGGTCGGCCTCATCCTTCGTGATCGTACCAGCAAACTGTTGGACCAGCTGGACGCCCTCCTCTGCGGTGTCATTTGTGACCTCCAGCGCCGATACAAACTTGCACAGCTCCTTGTATTCTCCGCTGTTGTCCCACTCATCTGGAGCGTCCTTCAGCCACTTCCCTTGTGGTTCATGACACTGACACCAGCTATGAGTCCCAGTCTATGACTAGACGGACCCTCCTCTGTGCCGGGGAGGCTGGACGGACCCTCCTCTGTGCCGGGAGGCTGCACAGACCCTCCTCAGTGCCGAGGAGGCTGCACGGACCCTCCTCGATATCAGAGAGACTGGACGGACCCTCCTCTGTGCCGAGAGGACTTGGCGGTCCCTCCTCTGTACCAGAGAAGCTCGACGGACCCTCCGCTGTGCCGGGGAGGCTGGACGAACCCTCCTCTGTACCAGAGAGCCTGGACGGCCCTCCTCTGTGCCAGAGGTACTGGACGAACCCTCCTCTGTACCAGAGAGGCTTGACAGACCCTCCTCTGTACCAGCGGGACTGGACGGACTCTCATATGTACCGGAGAGGCTGGGCGGATCCTCCTCTGTACCAGAGGGACTGGTCGGACCTTCCTCTGTACCAGAGGGACTGGACGAACCCTCCTCTGTACCAGAGAGGCTGTACGAACCCTCCTCTGTACCAGAGGGACTGGACGGACCGTACTCTGTGCCGGGAGACTGGACGGACCCTCCTCTGTACTGGATAGACTGGACGGACCCTCCTCTGTTCCGGGGAGACTGCACGGACCCTCCGTTGTGCCTGGGAGACTGAATTGACCCTCCTCTGTACGAGAGGGGCCGACCCTCATCTGTGCCGGGGAGGCTGGACGGACCCTCCTCTGTACCAGAGGGACTGGATGGACCCTCCTCTGTACCAGAGAGTATGGACGGACCCTTCTCAGTGCCAGAGCGGGTGGACGGGCCCTCCTCTGTACCAGAGAGACTGAACGGACCCTCCTCTGTACCAGAGAGGCTGGACAGACCCTCCTCTGTATCAGAGGGACTGGGCGGACCCTCCTCTGTACCAGAGAGGCTGGACGGACCCTCCTCTGTACCAGAGAAACTGGACAGACCCTCCTCTGTACCAGAGGGACTGGATGGACCCTCCTCTGTACCAGAGGGACTGAACGGAACTTCCGTTGTACTAAAGAGGCTGGACGGACCTTCCTCTGTACCAGGCAGACTGGACAGACCCTGCTCTGTACCAGAGAGACTGGACGGACCCTCCTCTGTACAAGTGAGGCTGGATGAACCCTGCTCTGTGCCGGGATACTGGATGGACCCTCCTATGTACCAGAGAGGCTGGACGGACCCTTCTCTGTGTCAGAGAGGCTGGGCGGACCCTCCTATGTGCCAGAGAGGCTGGAATGTCCCTCATCTGTGCCGGGGAGGCTGGACGGACCCTCCTCTGTGTCAGAGAGGCTGGGCGGACCCTCCTATGTACCAGAGAGGCTGGAATGGCCCTCATCTGTGCCGGGGAGGCTGGACGGACCCTCCTCTGTGCCAGAGAGGCTAGACGGACCCTCCTCTGTGCCATAGAGGCCGGACGGACCCCTCCTCTGTACCGGAGATGCTGTAGGACCCTCCTCTGTACTGGGGAGGCTGGGCGGACCCTCCTCTCTACCAGAGAGGCTGGACAGACCCTGCTCTGTGCCAGAGAGGCTGGGCGGACCCTCCTCTGTACCAGAGAGGCTGGACGGACCCTTCTCTGTGCCAGAGAGGCTGAACGGACCCTCCTCTGTACCAGAGAGGCTGGACGGATCCTGCTCTGTACCGGAGAGACTGGACGGACCCTCCTGTGTACACCAGAGGCTGGACGGACCCTCCTATGTGCCAGAGAGGCTGGACGGACCCTCCTCTGTGCCGGGGAGGCTGGACGGACCCTCCGCTGTGCCAGAGAGGCTGGACGACCCTCCTCTGTAGCAGAGAGGCTGGACGGATCCTCCTATGTACCAGAGAGGCTGGATGGACCCTCATCTGTGCCAGAGAGGCTGGGCGGACCCTCCTCTGTACCAGAGAGGCTGGACGGACCCTTTCTGTACCAGAGAGGCTGGACGGACCCTCCTCTGCCGACGTGTTCACCAACATACAAACTGGACTGTCCTGGATACCTGTCTGCGCGCGCTGCGGAAGCCGGTGACTGTAGCGCCGCTGCCCGTGACGATCTGCTGAACCTGGGGTTATGCGGTGTACGGGTGGCCGAAGTTGTAGTACAACCAGGGTGCAACAAGGCGTAACAAGGTCAATGCTGGGTTAGTTTAACATTGTTTCTGGTTAGAACATTACCATGGGGCCACGCTGGCTCATTTCCCGCACCTCAGTAGCGGTCAGCAGCTGATAAACCACTTATAGAACAAAGTTTACTATATCGCTCAATAGATGGCGCTGAAAGCGGTGACTGTGGAAGTATTGAATAACACTTCCAGTAAATGCATTTCTGCGATGAAATAAATTTGTTACGTCAAATACGACACGGCGAGTATAGGAAAAATGCAAACAAATGTGCGAAAAGTATTTACTTCACAATCTGGCTGACTAATGCAGAAACCCAAAATAATTTTTCATAAATCGTGTATGCGCTAAGTTAAAACGCAGTTTTTTTAAGGGGAAAAAACATACCATGTTGTTTTTCACGTCGAGACGCATGGGAAAAGCTCCGAAAACCTGGAAAAAGTCGAAAAGGTTGCACAATGACGGACCCTAAATTGTGCATCGATGAGCTTCCGATTGAATTGCCAGTTTGTGTCTTGTTTGTTAATATTGTTGGGAAAACAATTATTATTTTTCATGATAATATAAAGCATAGTGTTATATATAGCCAGAGACAAAACTATACATAACTCCTAAGATTGAAAATAAATGAAGCAATTTTAAACAAATGAGGGTCCCAACCACTAACTAGGCCGCCGGTATATGCATCAGTTAACTGCTACTTTGGTTACCCTTTTATTCAATGGCTGGTAATTGTAGAGGATCGTCGGGCATATAATCACAACAAGCAGAACGCAAAATATATTTTCCACTCCATTGCGTAAAAAAGCAATACGGGAAAAGCCCGCAGTTTGGTGAGGACCAAAAGTGCTTGCAAGTACCGGTCGTTAAAAGTGTGGAACGCTTATCAACTTAAACTTGAAATATCTTTCGGTAGGAAAGTTTTATGCAAAATGTTATGAATTTACAATATATTTCGGACTCGTCTGTCGATTTCAAGTAATAACTCCATTTTTGTCGGAAAATGTATTTATTTCCCTTTAAACCCCTCGCCCTGGTGGGAGTCATTTTCACCTCCCTGAGGTTTTTCGGGAATAGGGGTTACATGGCGGCACGCGGCGTAAAAAAATTGACGTCAGGTCATATCAGGTCATATCACCAGGTCACGTCAAGTGACCTTACCTCCAAAAATGTATGTGGTCGTGCCAAAGCCCCAGTGTTTTCCCGAGAGATTTACAACTTACAGGATTTGATAAGGTCACAAGTACCTACAATTCTTATATCTCGGATTTTGTTTTATATCGGTGACCTAAGGTCAGGTCAATTTCGTGATCTCCCCATTATAAGTCAATGGGAAAATGTACAAATGCTTTCTATTCAGAGAATAGGCATTAGATCAGGCCAATTCCTTCAGAATCATGTTATATTTGCTCATTATCGATGACCCAGGCGCAATTGTTGCACAGTGACCTCTCCAAGCTCAGCTGAGGTCATCTGAGGTCACTAGTTTTTTTGTGCCAATAACTCTTGATATAATAAATATATAGACGCGCAAATGGTACCACTGTGTTTGCCTCGTCAAGACGCATCGCCCCATATGCAATATGACCTACCTGTGTCACCAAATGACATTGACCTGAGGTCACATTTTGAATTTGACCTAATCAGGTCACATCAATATATTTAGAAGCATCTTAACGAGACAAACACGATGGTGTTAAAATTATTGCTCTATGCGTAACCGATAAAAGTTATTCACGAAAACAAATTTGGAAGAAAATGCCATCGTGACCTTTGGTTACCTCTGGAGCCTAAACTATTGACTTATCCAAAATTGTATAACACCAGTAGCGATTTCATGTTTCATAAGCTTTCGATTGCTTTTTTCCGTTTGTTCCTAGCTACTATAGTTCCCGAGATATTTTGGGGTTTCTGGAGCAAAATTCTAAACTTGGAAAATGTGACATTTGATGACCTCTGGTGACCTCAATATTGACAGACATAAAATACTGATATACTTTGGATAGAGCTTGTCTCGAGCTATCTAACGCCGTGTTCTGCTTGTCGCCTGAGCTTAGTTGACCTGAGCTTAAACAAAAAAAAATACCCGAATTAATTTCTAATGTCCTTTTTGAGAGCTTTCGAACGCCTTTTCCGCGTCTTTCTAGCCCTTTTAGTTTTCGAGTTAGTGTGTGTGTGTGTGGGGGGGGGGGGGGGGGGGGGCAATTTTGACCCCCGCCCCCTACGAGGGCGAAGTTGTCTCATAGGCTCACCAAGGCGCGGGTTAAACGAAATTTATCTCGTTCTCTCGCCCCCTCTCGCTCGCTCTCGCTCTCGCTCTCGCTTCGCTCTCGCTCTCGCTCTCGCTCTCGCTCTCGCTCTCGCTCTCGCTCTCGCTCTCGCTCTCGCTCTCGCTCTCGCTCTCGCTCTCGCTCTCGCTCTCGCTCTCGTTCTCGCTCTCTCGCTCTCTCGCTCTCTCGCTCTCTCGCTCTCTCGCTCTCTCGCTATCTCGCTATCTCGCTCTCTCGCTCTCTCTACTTCCTCTGCGACAAATTGCCACCAGATAGTCACGTCGTACATAGAGTTTAATGGGAAGGCACATACAATATAATTATAAGCAATTGAGTTTTAAGGGAATTTTTAAGCTTATGGGGTAATATTCGTTAGTCATTTCCCTTCACTTTGGGTTTCATAAGAGGATACGCCATTTACTGGAAATATCAACGAGGCAAAAATGTGCATGGCAAAACCATGTATCCTATAAACTGTGGTTATTTATAGCTGTTACATCAGTATTACATTAGTAGTAAGTGCTTCATCTTTACTTGAGCTGCTCGTCGGTACTTGCTGCACTGTTCTGGAGCCGCTGCTGCCTTCTACCATAGCTGCAGCCTGCATTGCGACCAGCCCCAGCTCACCCGAGGTGACCACCATCTCTGCGACTACCGTGCTACTGCAGGATGCACCGCGACCTCGCCCGCCACCTCGTGCTTCTCGCCGTAGTCCGCACTTTGCGCATTGTTGCAACCCCAGCACCTCAGCCATGGAGCGTGCTGAGTCAACGAGGCAACACCAACATGCACCGCCAGGCCCCAGCCGGCGCAGAGTCTGAGCGCACCATCCGTGACGTCCACTCGCGTCAACCCGCTCGACCCAGGCCCGGCGGCCCGGTGTTTCCCGCCACCCTGTACCGGGTAACTAACCTCGCCACAGATGCCGCGGGGCATGCCCGAGCCTTGCCGGACTTGCCGGCCGACCTACGTCCCGCGGCGCCGCCCGGCGTGCCGGTCACCGCCCCCACCGTAGCGGCCGGCTCCGTCCGACCCGCGCGCGGGCGACACACCGCGGCCGGCACTGACAGCGGGGCTCCCGTGGCGGTAAGATCTGGCGCCGGGACTCCAGCGGTGGTCTATTCAAGATCTGTGCCCTCAACACCCAGTCAATCAAGCCCAAGACTGTGGAACTGTCTCACGAACTTGACCTCTTTAAATATGACATCATGCTTATAAGTGAAACGTGGCTAAAACCCAGTATTCCTATCCGTCTACTCGTCTTCCCTGGCTACGAACTCAAGCGCAGTGACCGCAAGTTTTCTCCCAGAGGACACGGAGGTGTTGCGGTGCTTAGTCGTGCTGGGATTGAGTCCAAGAAGATTGACGTGCCGGCCCCGACTAACCGCGAGTGTAAGCTGGAGTCACTGTGGCACCTGTACAGGTGGGGTCGGCAGGAGGTCGTAGTTGGCGCCGTTTACCGCGTCCCTCGCAGCACCGCGGCCGCTCTAGATGCCGACTTTATCGAGCTAGACGCCCAGTACCAGCATGTCTTGCTGCACTACCCGGGCCGAGCCGTCATCATCGGCGGCGACCTAAACTGCTGCATGCTCGCGGACCCTGGCTCGCACCCCGGCTGCAGGAGGCTCACTGAGTTCCTCACTAGTCATTCACTGTCGCAGACCATTTCATCACCTACATATTCCACCGGCTCACTTTTATATGTTTTTATCGTCAACCGCAGTGTTCTGAAATTGGGAAAATTACATGCAGATGGGCATGCATTTACCAAAATAGTTACCTCCCAAACTACTTCTTAATTTGAAATAGTTACCTCCCATTCGCCTCCCTTTTTGCCATTCGATTGAGCGTTGTGCAGTATTTGGGTTTCATTATCTGCGTCACCTCTAGGTGATTTGATGACATTTGTATACCTTACCTTTGATCAGATACCTCCATACCTATTACCTACCTACATTTCACGTCGAAACATAGTTGATCAATTGATAGCTTTGTTCACCTGTTGGCTTCTGAGCCACTGCACTGGTGAGGAGAGGAGGTAAGAAAGAGGTAACTATTAGCATGTTTCTGGCATGTTTCTGGCATGTTTCTGGCATGTTTTATATACTCATTCATTAGCGGTCAGGTTTGCACAAAAACGTGGCATAGTCTTGTATGGTCTGTTGAGAAGCTTTTATATCATTTTTGATGACAAATATACATTCTTGTATTTTAGGTGATTTTTTCCTTGCATAATGTCAATAGGTCCATTTTGACCTGCTTCGTGCACCGTGATACTTATCATGCTGTTATACATTTTGCAGACATGAAATAATATATTTGAAGACTGTAATGGCTTGCAAAAACTATTTTGCAAACGACTTGCATTATTTACAAGTAATGTTATCATTTACGTGGCTTATTTTGGTTTTTACAAGTTGGAAGATTTGTTCTGTAATCTATCGTTATTCTGAGGAGGTAACACAAATTATACCGGCATGTTTTTATTATAAGACCATCTGCTTATTTATCACACAAAAACAGGTCATTACCAAAAACTTCAATGTTTTGTTCACCAGCCGAAACTACTTTAACCTCGGAAATGTCCAATGAATAGTCTTGAAAAATGATTTAGGTTGAGATGTTTTCTGAGGAGGTAACAATTTTTGCGGGAATTATTCAGCGCCAATAATTTAGCTGCCGCAAGGATGCAGCTAACCTGGCGCTGTTAATACAAAATAATCTCCGGCGTCTTTGAGGCAGCCAATCACTCTGGCCAGGGCAATAGAACACTCACGGTAAATGTCAAGGTACTTTAATAGAGGTAGGGGCGTAAGGTTTCAGTCACGTGACCTCCCAGCGCACGTGCAACCGATCGCCGGGATCCTCCAGTGTGGTTGGCTCCAAGGAATCTCAGTCAGCTGATACTCCCATTGCTTTAACATGGAGATTTTGCAATGCTTTTTAGGGGAAAAATATTTAGGTACTAAATGACTTCGCAGGTGGATTCATGACCCGGGTATGGATAGAAGATAGAACAAGGTATTTTTGTATCATCCGGCGGTAGCTTTTCCCGCCTTATATTCCTCACCAGACGGTCTCAATCACAGCCCACAAATCGCACGCGTTCGGATAGAGCGCTTATGGAGGTGGTATCCCTGGCGGTGGGTGGTATTTTCGGATGGTGGGGGGGAGAACAAACCCAGGGGCCCCTTCGATCAAAGCGGCCCCATCTCACGGTTTCTCCCCCTAAAAATGGCGCGAAATGGTATCTCCTCGGATTTAAGCCACTATTTTGCAGGGACCTAAATAGTCGCAAAAAAACGTCGGACAGGCCCATGTTGAAGTCTCAGGCCTTCCGAGGACCCCTCAGGCCTACCGAGGGACCCCTCATGCTCACCAAGGGCCCCATCAGGCCTACCGAGGGCCCCTCAGGCTCACCAAGGGCCCCTCAGGCCTACCGAGGGACCCCTCAGGCCTACCGAGGGCCCCATCAGGCCATACAGAGGGTCCCATCAGGCCTACCGAGAGCCCCTCATGCCTACCGAAGGCCCCTCCAGCCAGGGCCACCTCAGGCCGACTGGGGGCCTACTGTCGGCTGTAGAGGGCCCTCAGACTGGCTGGGGCACCTCGGGGCCTTCGGTCAACTTCTTGAAGGGTCCCTCTGACAAATTTATGTGTTGGGGGGGGGGGGGGGGTTAACTCATGTTCCCCACCACTACTTCTTGAGTGAGGGGGAAGCTTATTAAAAAGAAATGCGTCAACCGAGCCGCCCAAGACTTTGACCGCCTGAACTGTTGCCATCTGACGTCACGACCAATCGGAGAGCAGAATTTCAAATTACGTAAATATACTTAATTATTTAAAAAACTAATAATCCGGAGGAATTTATAGTGAAGTGTCAATCTAAAAAAATATGTTTGATTAATTTGCTTTTCATCAAACACATAATAGTAGTGACTTAGGTACCCTGCAACTAGTCCATTATTTGTTTGTCAGAAATGACGGTAGCTAATGCGCCAGTTCACTAGACAATGCGCCAGTTTACTAGACAAACCCGGGCCTCCAATCAGATTCCTCCATTTGGTCACAAGTCCTCTTGCCACCCACCTGGTCAAAACCACCTTCTTGCAAGCTCCCGATCAATTACTCAAGGGACTACTCAAAGGGCTGTTTCGTGATCAGTTTGCAGCGTGTCAAAGCTGGATCAGCTGAGCATGGCGAGTCTGTGGTTGGAGTCCAGATGCAGCCTGAGGCTTGTTAGCAGCTGGTAAATGAAAGAGGATGTACCTTGTCATTAAATAAGGCAAAAACCATCCCAAAACCATGCTATGTGTTGTTTTAATAGACGAGTGACAAGGATAAGCCTAGTGCCTTATTTCATAACAAGGTTACAACACTGTCCAGGTTTTCTGCAGGTATTCTTTACACTGCCCAGGCTCGTATAAGGTTGTGTTATTTGAATACCAGCGAGGCGATGACTTGTTTGAAGCCCTTGCGTTGACATATAGCTTGTCAATATTTTTTTTTACAGTGTAGACACAACAGCGCACCTGATGTAATCAAGCAGCCCCGGTGACACAACCCGCGCCCGGGGGGGGGGGGGGGGAGCTCCCAGATTTTCTCAATAACTTGAAACTTATGATATATATATATCAACGTAAAACGTTCAGTACCATATGCTGCATCAATTATACATCTTCTCACCAAATTCCAATGAAATTGATGTAGTATTTTGGGAGATAATGATGTTTTAATGACGTCATGTCATGCCATGTTTGGTGGAAAAACGAGAAATGGTTGAACAATCGTAGAAAATAGAGTTTTTAAGCGAATTGCAACAACAAAAACGTCCGAAGAAACTAAATGATTCTTTTCAAAATGGCTATCTCGGATTTGCGAAATTTTGTGCTTTTGAGCCCCAAAAATAATATTTTTTTTTAGAGAAAAAAATCAATTTTTGTGAATTTGAAAAGTGAATTTATTAAGCTCGAATACCAAAATAAGGTGACCGGCCCAAATCTGCAGAGAAAAATGGGGGGGGGGGGTAACTTTTGCCACAAAAAGATCTCCCCCCTCTCACGGAGAGAGGCTGGATCCGCCAGTGACGAGCGGTAGGCCGACCCGATCAGGGGGGCAGATTCTGCCCCTCCCGGTGGGTTTTCACTTGCTGCTTCTAAACCGTTAAACCTAGCGTCCTGAAACTTTGTGACTTTCCCCAAAATTTAATGGCGCGTGTTGTGTCAAAATTTTGAAACAATCGGTCCAGCAGAGGCGGTTCCAGGTTCCTGTTTTGGGGAGGGTGTTACGAATGCGGTTTTGCGGCGCATACTTCCTTCGTGGTTTGCAATGCAATAAATACGTCAGAAACAGTTGCAATGCAATATGCATCATAGATACTGGGATTGTACATATTTTTGGGGCAGAGGCCAGGGGCGTAGCCAGCATTTTTTTCGAGACAGGTGCATCCGGTCGGGGGGGGGGGGGGGGCGTCACAGTGGAGGGGGGGGGTGGGGGGGGGGGGGGGGGGGGGCAGTCCCCATAAATATCCGAAATCGCATTTGAGCCCATTCCAGGCCCTGAGATTCAGGCACGTCGCCAGGATTTTGTCCAGGGGGGGGGGCGCCTCAAAAAGGCCCCTTTCCCGAGCGCTGAAAGGGCCCCTTCCCAAGCATTGAAAGGGCCAAACAAAACGGATGAAAAGGCACGTTACACGGATGGAAAATGCAGTATGACAGGCATGGCATGGGCCATACCAACTTTTAAGAGCTGGAGTTAACAAACTGCCATATCAACTTTGGAACTAGCGACACCAATTTAGAATCAGCTATACCAACTTAAGATATTTTTTAAGTTCAAGACCTGGAATTCTTAAGCAAATTGCGCCGCGGAGCGGCGCGAAAACTTTGAGTCTTATGCCCTAGATATTTCTCATCATTCTCATCAATGCGTCGCATTGCGTATGGTGCGGACTTCTAAAAATGTTATTGTGCGTTTGAAAGTGCGGTAAAAAAAGTGTTAAAATGAACTATTTTGCCCAACTTTATAGGAAAGTGGCAACATAACACATAAATGCACCGAGAAACGGCCCGTTATTTTTTATTACCCGCATATATTTTAATTTGTAGTTAAATTGCGCCGCTCCGCGGCGCATTTTTTTATATTCCCGGACAACTGCATTCTTACTGTTGACAGGCCCAGGGTCCCTTCAGATCGTCTAGGGGCCCCTCCGACCTTTTCAACGCCCTTCTGACCTGTTCAGACTCATCTGGGATCCGCGAAAAGACATGATGTGGAGTGGGTGATATATATTAAATACAAAGAGGGCTTACTCTACAAAAAAAAATCGTAGCTTGCGGGCATATTGTAACACCCTTCGTTAGCGATTAAGAGACATTCGGTAACATGTCATTGCTCGTCTTAAAGACGAGCAATGACCTGTTACCGAATGTTTCTTAATCGCTGATGAAGGGTGTTACAATATACCCGAAAGCTCCGATTTTAATTTTGTTTTGTGGAGCAAGTCCTCTTCGTAATTAATCTTCATCTGGGAGCTCTTCGTGTTTTGGGCCCTTCCGGTCCCACACCAGGGACTCCTCTGCCCTTCAAGAAGCCATTCTTATGTGTCAAGGGCCCCATTCGGCCTGTTCAGAGATCCTTCCGACCTGGCCAGGGACTGAACTGGCTGCTTTGTTACCCTGCGGACATGCTCACTGCTCAGGGGCCCCTCCGACCTACCCAGGGGCCCCTCTAGTCTGGCTAGGAACGCATCCGGCATGTTCAAGGGCCCTTCCGACCGGCCCAGGGGCCGTTTCGGTCTAGCTAGGGGCCCCTTTGACTTACCCAGGTTCCCCTCCGATCTGCCCAGCGACTCTTCTGGTCGGACTGCGCTGGCTGCTTTGTCGCCCTGCCGACATGCTCAAGGGGCCCTCCGACCTGCCCTGAGGCCCCTCCGTGCTGCCTAGGGGTCAATTCAGCATGTTCGGGGGCCCTTTTTACCCGCCCAGGGGCCCTTTCGGTCTGGTCAGGGGCCTCTCCGATCTGCAAAGGGGCATTTCGAACTTTCCAGGGCCCTCTGGTCTGTCCAGGGGCCCTCCAGCTTTCTAAGGGGCCCTTCCGACCTGACAAGGGACTGCGCTGGCTGCTTTGTCGCCTTGCGACATGCTCCGACGGCCCTCCGACCTGCCCTGGGGCCCCTTCGTGCTGACTAGGGGCTCATTCGGTATGTTCAGGGGCCGTCCTGACCCAACTAGGGGCCCTTTCGATCTGGTCGGGGGCCCCTCTGACCTGCACAGGGGCCCCTTGTACTTCCAAGGGGCCCTCTGGGGTCTGTCCAAGGGCCCTCCAACCTGCTCAGGGGCCCTTATGACTCCGTGCTGACTAGGGGCCTTTATGGCTAGGTTTTGTTTAATAGGTAAATATAATACAGAACACTGAGGCCAGGCAGCTTACATACAAAGGCTGTCCTAGCCCCTAGGTAATGCAGAAAGTTGTTTGGAGTGGGCATGCTGATGTAGGAGTGGCGGCAGGTAAATACCCTCGTTGTATTTATATGCTGTCCCTTATCTTATTTTTCTTCCCATAATTCAATAAGTTGAGAGAAGTGGGGTACCACTCAGCTTTGGCATACCAGACCAAACATTGCAATGCATGGAGTAAGAATGTTAGGAATGTCTCTCCAAAGTGATTGCTAGGAACTTATATTGTCATCAATCTACTAATTAATGAAATTCCACATGTTAATATGTATGGATAATGTATCAGACATGATAGTTTTATTCACAATCAATGACAACATTCAGAGCAAGTTCCTAAAGAAACAGACGTTTCGACATACATGTTATTGTGCGTTTGAAAGTGCGGTAAAAAAAGTGTTAAAATGAACTATTTTGCCCAACTTTATAGGAAAGTGGCAACATAACACAAATGCACCGAGAAACGGCCCGTTATTTTTTATTACCCGCATATATTTTAATTTGTAGTTAAATTAATTTGTAGTCTTCGACATACAGGGTCCAGGAAAGCTATGGAAGCAGCTCATATTCTTTTAGATGATACACTAAATACAAAACCTGGATTCTTTACCTGGGCAAAATCTGGAGCGAAAATTGCATTGAAGAGGAATACGTAAAATTAACACTGTCGCCCTGTCGCTGTGCATTGTGGCTCAGTTTTTAGATGTTCAAATGGAAGGGATGTGTCAAAACTAGGAACGTGTTATAACTAGAATTTTAGATAAATACGCAAGTAATGTTTCTCTTAGTTTGCCTGAAGCTGATTGGGATTGTTTGACTTTGTATTAATGTCTTTGTGTCTAATGTCTGTCTTTATAATTTAAATATTGATAATTTACACTGACGAAGACTTAAACGACGAAGACTATAACATGATCCAGAAGTAATTGGACTAGTACCATGCATATCCTTGAAATAGGAAGCATTTGTATATTTCCCCATTGACTTATTATGGGGAGGTTACGAAATTGACCTGACCTTAGGTCACCGATATCAAAATTCCGAGTTATACGAATTGTAAGTACTGATGCCCTCATGACATCCTGTAAGTTTCAACCTGATCGGTGAAAAACTCTGGCTTTGGCACAACTGCAAACATTTTTGGTGGTGGGGTCACTTGACCTGGTCTGGTGACCTGACCTGAGATGACCCGAGCATATTTTTTTCTTCTCAAAGTGTGCGCAATTGATGTACTAACAGGTCTATCAAAACCCGGCGGCGCTGCGCGCCGCCGTTTTTTTCGCTATATTTGAAAAACCTGAGGGGGGGGGGGGGGGGGGGGGGTGGAATCAACCCCCCTGCAATGCGTGGGTTAAGATCCGCAACCCCTCGGCACCTCCCTTATCCTCCCCTACCCGCGGACTGATGGCCCAGCGAGCCGCCACGCTTGATGCCCACGGTCACGGCTCTGAAGTGTACCGGGCCGCCAACCGAGCGGTGCGCGCCGCTGTCCGCGCGGATTCGAGGCGCGATATCGAGGAGATAATCGCGGCGGATGGTCCGGCGTCAGTGTGGCGGAACATGCGGCATGTTGTGAGCCGCAAGCAGCAGAGGTGTCCCCCCGTCAGCCCCGACGTGTGTCCCCCCGTCAGCCCCGATACCCTGAACGAGTTCTTCGTCAGCGTCGGCCCTAGGGTGGCCGCCAAAGTGACCGCGGCCGGGGATGCCCCTCATGCTCCTGTCCGCCTGCCCCGTATCGGCGCGTGCGCCTTTGCTATTCAACCCATCACCCTCGGATGTTTAGGCCACACTATTTTTAACATGTGTAACTCCTCTGCGAGTGGTACAGACAGGCTGTGTATTCGTGTTTTAAGATGTCTTTTAGCGCCATAGGACCGGTACTGTTACATATTATAAACACCTGTCTCGTCATGAACGACATACCGGCTTCATGGAAGCATGCTATTGTCCATCCCATCTTCAAGTCCGGCGATCCAGACAGTCCTTCCAACTACCTTCCGATCTCTATCCTTCTCGTCATTACCAAGGTAGTGG
>JAXIVJ010018951.1:0-21411 GCA_036785665.1 Chirona hameri
CTGCAGTGACCACGTGACCTGACCGCCTGGGTGGTGCAGTGACCACGTGACCTGACCGTCTGCGTGCTGCAGTGACCGACGTGACCTGACCGCCTGCGTGGTGCAGTGACCACTGTGACCTGACCGCCTGCGTGGTGCAAGTGACCACGTGATCTATCGAACTGTGTGTTATGGTGACCACGTGACCTGACCAGCCCGTCTTGTACAGAGACCACGTGATCTATCAGTCTGCATGTTTCAGAAACTACGTGACCCGACTGCCTGCGCGTTGCGGTGACCACGTGATCTGACCGCCCGTCTTTTGCAGTGACCACGTGGTCTGGAGAGAGGCCCGGTCTGGAGCGGGAGAGAGAGCGAGACAGAGAGGAGCGACGCCGGAGGCAGAGCTGGACGATTACAACGACGAACTAGACTCCGGGCGGGTGAGCAAACGACGGGAGATGGGGGAACTGAAGAGGGATAGAGAGTTGGGGATGGGCTGTGTAATGAAGGCACTGCAGAGAGGGGCTAGATGGAGGCTGGATGATAGGAATACAGAGGGATGCAGGGGTATAGAGGGAGCGAGAGGGATGAAGTGAGGCATGCAACGAAAGAGGGGTGGAGTGAATAGGAGGGAGGCGATACAGAGGCGGTAGGACAGGAGAACTGTTAATCGTCCCGGGTGGACGGACGGCTCAATTGATTTATTTTTTAGTACTATCGATACCCAAGTGCGACTGTCACGCGCTGGCAGACGGAGACACTAAATACGGCAGACATTGTGTGCTGAAACGGGTCACCGGATGGGGGCTGGTCTCCGATGATCTCGACTCCGGTCAGCTGCAGAAGGCATGATGAATGTGGCCAGCCACGGTCTGCACGATGCCACGCTATGCATTACTGTGTGTCCTTGTGTGTCACCTGCGCTTCATATATAACTGTGTCTCCTATCCTATCGGTCAGTCAACATACCTGGCACTGCGTGTGGCTATGTCGGCCACGGTACGTTAGGCACGACACATTGCATGGTGTCGGGGAGGCATTCATTTTAAAGGTTATCGCTAACTTCACTATCGGTCAGTTTGAATGACATTTAGCCATTCAGTCTGACCGATTGAATGGCTAAATGGGTGAAAGGCCGAGTTCCTCCTATACAGTTACAATGTATGTTCTTGCGCTGAAGAGCTATGGAACAATATATAAAATATGTCACGAGTTTTTTTGGGCACTATTAATAGCTTATAGAGGGCGATTGTCGAGGCCTGAGAGGGCTGCGCCTCCGGCCGTCACTGGCCGGAGGGGGCGCCGTCATTTGCTGGAGGGGCGAAGTCACTGGCCAGATAGGCGCCGTTATTTGCCGGTGGGGCGCCGTCACTAGCCGGAGGGGCGCCGTCACTAGCCGCAGGGGCGCCGTCACTAGCCGCAGGGGCGCCGTCACTGGCCGGAGAGTTTTTTTGACGGAGGGGCGCCACTGGACGGAGGGGCGCCATTACTGCCCGAAAGGGTGTCGTCACTGGCCGCAAGAGTGACGTATTTGGCCGGAGGAGTAGAGCATTACTGGTCAGATGGGCGCCGTCACTAGTCGGAGGGGCGCCGTCACTGGCCGCAGGGGCGTCGTCATTGGCTGGAGGGGGACAGTCAGTGGCCGGAGGGGCGCCGTCACTGGCCGGAGGGGCGCCGTCATTGGCTGGAGGGGCACAGTCACTGGCCGGAGGAGCGCCGTCACTGGCCGGAGGAGCGCCGTCACTGGCCGGAGGGGCGCCGTCACTAGCCAGAAGGGCGCCGTCACTGTAAGAGGGCATTGTGTGCATGTCTAGTGTATGATAACGCTGATGTTTGAAGGCATCAGGTGTCTCCTGAGGCGCGTAATGTGTCGCTCCTGGTGCGCCTGCGGTGCCCAGAATGCGCCTTCGACGCAAAATTAGTGTCCCTGCGCCGACGGCGCAGGGGTGCCAATTTGCATGGGAGGTGGGGGGGGGGGGGGGGAGCTGCCAGCCTCTGGTGTGGACGTAGACAGCAGGCGGTTCTGGTATAGGATGAAGGATCGTGTATGGTCTGACAAGATGCAACAATCGCGCTGGCTCAGCTGTGAGATGTACAGAATTAGCGGCTCGATCTAGGTACAGTGTGTGTCGGTGTGTGGATTGGCGGGATGGGTGGGTGGGGAGGGAGGGGGTAAAGACATCGCGACGGCCTTGCGCCAGTGCGTGACACTACTGCTTAGCTACCCAGAATCACGCCGGCTGCACACTTCGGTACCCGACCCAGCTTGGAGTGCTTGCTATCAGTGCTCCTCTGTTCTGTAGGTATTATAGCAGCGTCGTGCAAGAAAAGAAAAGAAAAACAATGCTTCAAATGATTGATCTTCATGTAATATGTTGTGTCTCTAGCAGTTAAAAGCGAAGAAGGAAGTGTTTTCTTATTTGATGAACTAATTTCCTCAAGTACAGCGGTGACCGAAATTACTATTATAGGTGACAGCACCTTGGATAGCAAGATTTTCCGTATGGAAGTTAAATCGTCCGTGCCTCACGAATTCCAGTTTTTATGAGAAAAAATATTGGTAGGGTTGGTGTTTTGAGGTGCTAGCGCCATGGAATTTCTTTGTCCAACTTGAATTTGTGACTGATGACACACCCTAATATACAATCATAAACCTACAGGCGAATAAGGGCAACACACACTTAAAAACATCCGAATTCAGCAAAGGCATGCAGAGTAGGGTGATAAGTTTGAGCTGAATAGTTGAATGGCCAAATGTGCAGTGTGTGGCAGCCCCAGCTCTGAGGCTCTGAGGCTCTGAGCTGAGGCTCTGAGAAGTGTTCTGTGAGGCTTCAGTGCTGGCTCGGCTTCGTAGCTTGCGGCAGGCAAGCTATGATTGATGATTCCTATGATTGATGTCGGCGCTGTATTCTGATGACTCACTGTGCTGTGTTAAGCGTTTCACCTCTGAAGGCTGGGAGAGGGGAAATTGTGATAATCTGGTCTGAATATGAATGGATACCTGAGTCGCAAAATGGTAGACATTTATGGGGGAGTTCATGATTCCACCACGTGCTATTACAAAGAAGTTGGCAACTATATCAATCTGCCCGCGCTTGTGACACACGAGACAGCCGTTTCTGCCTCGTGGTGGTGTGTTGGGATTTTAGGGCGCCGCAAAGACTCAAGTTGTATGACGCCCATGCCTTTTCTGCCTCCACCTGTCCGAGACCAAATGATGTAAAAAATCAGACCCCTGACTAAAACCGCAAGCTACCTTCAACCAATCAAGACCGATATCTCGACGTCTATTCTAAAACGAGTAGTGTCTTAGGATGGACTGCAGTGCCTTAAACTGGGCGGATTACCGTCCCAGCGGAAAGGGGCGTATTGGACTGGGTATGTGCGTAGTAGTCGGAGCACCCTAAAGCCCAAGTCACCACCACCACCATAGTGTCCGAATGATGAAGGTGGATCTGTAGGCTGGTTCCAGCGTTGCTCGGCTTTGTCACTTAATAATACCATACTTTTATGTCATCATCCGGAACGATCGTGATGTAGCGGACAGGGTGTTGGCCTGGTGACCGAAATGCTCCGGGTTCGAGCCTCGTCCGCTCGCACGGCTGCAACCCATATGTATGCGTATTGTCCCTAATGTCAATAAATGAAAAGCGTTGGGGTCTGGGGAGTAAGGTCCAATAATTATAACGTGTAGGCACTCTAGGTCAATGACATGGCATCATATGCAGTGTGTGTGTGTATTTAGCCTTACATTTTAGTCGTATCTAGCCTGTCCCTGACTGCTCATCATCTCTGTCTTCCCTCGCCAGGTGAAGAAAGCTCGAGGGCACCGGGAGCGACCTACACTCGACCACAACCCCTTCCAGCGAATGCAGGACGATCGGAGACGGGAGCACGGTCGAGACCGCGACCGGGACCGTGAGCGCGACCGGGACAGGGACCGGAACCACGGTCGGGACCGCGACCGCGACCGTAGTCCGTCCAGGCATCATCGGGATCGAAGAGACCGGTACCGAGAGGATCGTTCTCGCCACCGACACCGCGACGACCGCCGTCACAGCCGGGAGCGTGTTTCGCGATGACGGGATTCGCGATGATGGGCGTGGAGTGTTTCGCAGTGATGGAACGGGCGGACGCAGAACGATTCGCGCTCACGGGGTGACCGGCGAAGGAGCGTTTCACAGTTATGGGACAGGCTGACTCGGAGCGATTTGCGCTGGGCGGTCGACGAAGGAGCGTGTCACAGTGACTGCACGGGCGGCCGTGAGGTTTCGCGGTGACGGGACGGCTGGCCATGAAGTTTTGCGATGGCTGGATGACCGGACGCGTAGGGTTTTGCGGTGGCAAGACGGGAAGCCACCGAGTTTCTACGGAGAGTTTCTCAGTGATGGGACACTGAGGTTTCGCGGTGACAGGACGACAGGTTACGAAGAATTTTGCGGTACCGGCACCGGTGACGCGGCTGCGCGGCCAGCGATAGGAAGAGGAATGGTGTCTGCTGGGAAGGCAGTGTCCAGTGACGGTCCAGTGATGCAGTTTGAGGAACTGAGTTCGTGTCCATGCAAGATCACCGGTTGGATGATGCCGTCGTGGCTAGCCGTGGTGGCCATGGGAAGAGTTTGATAATGACCCACTTCGCCGCGGAGCTGGACGGAGTTTGTGAACAATTTCGACCACACGCGCTGGTCCTGCAGCACAGCCATGGGTGTTGTCATTTATGATGTGGCATCGGTACCGGGTGATATGGCTGATGATGTGACTGCCGTGTCGGTGGGGGATATTGCCAGGCGGCGTGGTTATGATGGTGTGCGAAGCCAGGTTTCGGCAGGTGCCGCCGGTCGTCGCCATTTTGTGGAACACTGGTGCATGACGTGTTGGCGTTGGGCACAACCAACGCTCGCTTCCAGTCGCTAGAAGACTGGTGATGCGTGGTCCTGACAAGTACATCGCGCCGCACGACTTGCTGGCAGCCACTTAACCAACTGGTTAGTGCGGACAAATCGCAGAACACTTGAACATGAATGGTGACATGGCCTATGAATGTCTCATGGATCGGAGCAGCACGGATGCACATCGGAGCGCGGCTGGGTGTGACCAGGGAGAGTGACAAGTTGTGTGACATTGTGTCGGAGAGGCACGGACATATATCTCCAGCAGGCTCGGGCAATGGGCCGCAGTTGACAAGGGTTTCGTTTCTGGCGGTGACAGGCCCTGGATTGTTAAAGTGGTTTGTGTGTAGGTCGACTTTGAAATGGTGGTTAGTTAATTCTGACGAACTATGGTCATGTCAACGGGAGGTGTGTGTGTGTGTGTGTGTGTGTGTGTGTGTGTGTGTGTGTGTGTGTGTGTGTGTGTGTGTGTGTGTGTGTGTGTGTGTGTGTGTGTGTGTGTGTGTGTGTGTGTGTGTGTGTGTGTGTGTGTGTGTGTGTGTGTGTGTGTGTGTGTGTGTGTGTGTGTGTGTGTGTGTGTGTGTGTGTGTGTGTGTGTGTGTGTGTGTGTGTGTGTGTGTGTGTGTGTGTGTGTGTGTGTGTGTGTGTGTGTGTGTGTGTGTGTGTGTGTGTGTGTGTGTGTGTGTGTGTGTGTGTGTGTGTGTGTGTGTGTGTGTGTGTGTGTGTGTGTGTGTGTGTGTGTGTGTGTGTGTGTGTGTGTGTGTGTGTGTGTGTGTGTGTGTGTGTGTGTGTGTGTGTGTGTGTGTGTGTGTGTGTGTGTGTGTGTGTGTGTGTGTGTGTGTGTGTGTGTGTGTGTGTGTGTGTGTGTGTGTGTGTGTGTGTGTGTGTGTGTGTGTGTGTGTGTGTGTGTGTGTGTGTGTGTGTGTGTGTGTGTGTGTGTGTGTGTGTGTGTGTGTGTGTGTGTGTGTGTGTGTGTGTGTGTGTGTGTGTGTGTGTGTGTGTGTGTGTGTGTGTGTGTGTGTGTGTGTGTGTGTGTGTGTGTGTGTGTGTGTGTGTGTGTGTGTGTGTGTGTGTGTGTGTGTGTGTGTGTGTGTGTGTGTGTGTGTGTGTGTGTGTGTGTGTGTGTGTGTGTGTGTGTGTGTGTGTGTGTGTGTGTGTGTGTGTGTGTGTGTGTGTGTGTGTGTGTGTGTGTGTGTGTGTGTGTGTGTGTGTGTGTGTGTGTGTGTGTGTGTGTGTGTGTGTGTGTGTGTGTGTGTGTGTGTGTGTGTGTGTGTGTGTGTGTGTGTGTGTGTGTGTGTGTGTGTGTGTGTGGAGGGGGAGGGTACAAAGGGGCTGCGGGCGTTTACGCGCAGAAGTGTTTGTATGTTTGTAGATATCTTGGTCGCCCGTTTGCTCTGATGTGAAGGAGGGAGGTGGTTGACATGCAGTCAGTCTTAGGTGCTGCCTCGGTGACCTGTTGTGATGCGGCGGGTGATTGTGGGTAAGGTGGGTCAGAGAAGGTTGATGGTGGGACGGAGAGGTGGTTAAGGTGGGACGGAGAGGGGTTTAGGTAGGCCGGAGGCGGAGGGGGTAAGATGGGCCGGAGAGGGGGGTAAGATGGGCCGGAGAGGGGTAAGATGGGCCGGAGAGGGGGTTAGGTAGGCTGGAGAGGGGTAAGATGGGCCGGAGAGGGGTAAGATGGGCCGGAGAGGGGGTTAGGTAGGCCCGAGAGGGAGGTGGTAAGATGGGCCGGAGAGGGGGTAAGATGGGCCGGAGAGGGGGTAAGATGGGCCGGAGAGGGGTAAGATGGGCCGGAGAGGGGGTAAGATGGGCCGGAGAGGGGTAAGATGGGCCAGAGAGGGGGTAAGATGGGTCGGAGAGGGGTAAGATGGGCCGGAGAGGGGGTAAGATGGGCCGGATAGGGGTAAGATGGGCCGGAGAGGGGGTAAGATGGGCCGGAGAGGGGGTTAGATAGGCTGGAGAGGGGGTAAGATGGGCCGGAGAGGGGTAAGATGGGCCGGAGAGGGGACGACGTGAGAGCGGGTGCAAAGGAGTTCCCAGTGCAGGCCGTATACGCGGTGTAGCGCTGTGTGTCGGGGCCAGTGAAGAGTAGGACAGACCTGAGCTGTATAGGAACAGGCAACGGTCTGATCTGACTTGTCCAGACTTGCCGCTCTCAGCCCTCAGCCCTTCTCCCCGCTGTGACAGTGGGTGTTCAAAGTTTCCAGCTAGCGCCCGAATCGCAAAGGGATGCTGGTCACTTGGTGTGACCTTTTGAGTTGTGTTTTGACCGAAGGAAAGGACGGACGCGGATGGATTTCGAAGTAGTTTTTGGCGGTGGAACAGCCGAGAACTACGGGGGTGTGGACCACCCATTCAAGATCAAGATTAAAAACTCCCCGTAGGAGTTGCTCTTCAGACGACGCGCCGGTGTAACGTTGCTCTTCAGACAACGTTACACCGGCGCGTCGTCGCCTGTTTTCGATACTTTATTGGAACGATTGGGCGAGCGATGCAGCGTGGGGCTGTAGTGTGTGCTGAATGTGCTTTGTGACAGGTTGGTTAACCTCTTACCAAGAAATGTCACGGAAGGCTTGGTACGAACTAATGGTGAGTTGACTGACGTGATGTCTCGCACGTTGGCAGACCCGTGCGTGGAAGTGGTGTGCAAGTGTGAGAGATGTTTCATAAAATCGTGACGGGTGTGTGTGGTTTTTGTCTTAGGGTGGTTCTGCGAAGGTTCTACCGTGTTAGTGAAATGAAGAGAAAAAAATCGTGATGGGAGTTCGTTGTTTGTTTGAGAGTGGGTCTCCAAATATTATACTGTGTAAGTGAAAAAGCATCTAGACCTGGGGCGTACCCAAGGGGGATCCTAGGACCCCCTGAGCCCTCGAAGGGCGCTTGGGGGGGGGGGGCCTAAGGAGGTGCCTCGATGCTGAAAGAGACTTCTGGTAGGCATCCGAACTAACGCGGTTACCTAGGTACCGTTTGATAGACATCAAGCACTCTGAACAATGTCAAACTTGGGGATTTTAGACCTTTAGAACTCGGGGATTGTAGACCTCTTGCCCACACAGGAGGGATCCGGGCGGAAGTAGGAGGCCCAGATCCACGCAAGAGGGTTTCGGGCCCACGCAGGAGGGGCCCAGGCCCACGCAGGAGGGGTCCGGGCCCACGCAGGACACGCACGCGCGCACACACCCAAGCTTATTCGCTGGCCAATCAACATATGCAACAATTTGTGACACAAAATGGTAAAATTTAAGGTTGCATCAGTAAATGCGAGAGGACTGGGAGGGCAGCATAGGCGCAGGGATGTTTTGCATTACCTAAAAAACATGAATTTCGACATTATTCTTCACCAAGATACTCGCCTTACGATAGAGAAAGTACCATTCTTTGACTCTCTCTGGAAAGGTAAAGCTTATCACTCGTGTTATACGCACAACAGTAGGGGAACGTCCATTTTAATAGACAGAAACCTTCAGCATAACGTACTTTTTTAATGTATTTGCGAGAATGGGAATTATGTTATAGGATGTAAAATAGGTTCAGATACGTACGTGCTGGGTAGCATATATGGCCCTAAAAGAGACTAGCCGGATTTCTACAAAGGAATAGATGATCTGCTAGACAGTGTGGACTGTGATCATGTAATTCTTGGTGGGGATTTTAATTTTGTTATCAATCCTGAGAAAGATTGTTTTGGATATACTTGCGAAAATAATGTTAACGCCAGGAATAAATTAATCTCCACTTGTGATAAACACAGTCTGATCGACGTGTGGAGACGATATAACGCTGAAGAAAACCAATGTACATGGATGAGATGTAATCAAAAGCAGGGCGCAAGATTGGATGTTTTTATCAGTGATCATTTGTCTATAGCCTATGCCTTGATATGAAAATGTTTCCCGGATATAGAACAGATCACAATATAATATCAATCAGCATGCAAGTCGGCGAATCGATGCGAAGTCCAGGCCTATGGAAATGTAATGAGTCTCTCAACGATGAGGAGTACGGTACAATAGTAGAGAAGTGTAATGAGCGTACAATAGAGCAGTACGCGTTACCCGTATACACACAAAGTTTCCTTTCGAACCCTGGCAATTATAAGGATATTGAATTTCAAATAAAAGACGATCTGTTTTATGAAACATTATTAATGATGATCCGAGGGGAAACCATCAAGTTTTCTAAACAAAAAATAAAACGTGCTAAGGCGAAAGAAAGGGAATTCATAACACAAATAGAAAACGCTCATACACAGTACTGCGAGACTAAAACGGAAGAAAGTGCAGTCCGTCTAAAAAAATACAAGGATGAACTTGAAAATATAAGAAAACCTCAAATCGCAGGTCTCATCGTTCGATCCAGGACTAAGTGGCACGAGGAAGGGGAACGATCTTCCAAATATTTTCTTGGTCTGGAAAAAATAAATGCTCTAAGAAAATCCGTAGCGGCACTGAACATTGGGGAGCAAATCTTAACGCGAACAATTTCGATACCTGAGGCATTTTCAGACAATTTATCAAGTAAGTATAACAAACAGCACGTCCTGCCTGAATCAGCAGATGTATTCACTAGTAGGAATGTTTCGGCGTCGTTAAACGAGCGTGAGCGTAGTATATTTGACTTGCCATTGTCATACGAAGAATTAACAGAAGCAGTACAAGGAATAAAGAAAGGCAAATCACCAGGTTCAAACGGCTATACCTCCACCTTTTGTAAGTACTTTTGGAGCAGATTGGGCCCGTTTCTGTATAGAGCTTTCCATGTGTGCTTTCAAACGAATCAAATGATATCGTCTCACAGAAGGTATAATCACGATGATACGGAAAGCCGGAAAGCCTCCTGATAGCATAAAAGCTTGGCGCCCTATTACACTGTTAAAGGAAATAGTTCATCTTCAACATGGGTTTTTTAACTGAAATAGCAGTTCTTTAGCCCGTGTTGAGAAATCCCTATCTGCAACTGTTCTTGTCTGAAAAGACTCCAGCCGAATATATTTGACTTTTTGGCGAAGAAATGCGGCGCATATATGATATACCGTACCATCTGAAAGTGCCAGCACTGCATGGAGCATGCGCACTGCGCAGACCAATAACGCACACCATAAACTTAATAATTTACGACCTTCTGTCCTGAATTGGCGCGATGTAGGACCATTTTTGAAAAGAAAAAAAAACTATTACAAAATATAATAAAATCCTGTTCTGATAAATTTTCCGAAGGTGAACTATTTCCTTTAACCCTATTTGTAACAGGGGGGTGGATTCCGCCCCCCCCCCCCCCCTCATGTTTTTCGCAGATATCTCCAGAACGGCTTGGAGCAGGTCCATGAAATTTTGGGACTTTTCATAGAATTGAATACCGCATTGGGAGTCAAAATTTTGAGTTCTTAACCTGAACAGAGGCGGTTTCAGGGTACAGTTTTGGGTGGGTTCGGAGGCGATATTTGGCGATAATATGGAAATGCGATCTTCACGGTTTCTTCCTAACTGCCTCAAGTATGAAAGAGTTACATCGGTTCACGGTGATTGCAACAAGTCAAAATTAGTTGATGTTAATGAAATATCATACAAATTCCATGGCAGAGGCGGTTTCAGGGGCTTGAAAAGGGGGGGGGTCCAGGAAGTATTCAATGCTTGGCGGGAAGCAAATAGAGCAATGCAAGGGGCATTTATAGTTATCAAGATGTAAAAGATAGCTTCTGCTTCCATTATTTGCATAATGTATTACATATAGAGTTTCAGGGGCGTGTTCAGGCACATGAAAAGGTTGGTGACTGGCTTGGTGATGATATGCCAGCGATAACAGCGCAATAGACGGTTAGCTTATAATGATATATGCACATATGAGGCCAGAAAAGGGAATAAAATCATTTTTTGCAGAGGCGCGCTCAGGAATGGAAGAAAGGGGTAATATTATTGCAAGGAAACGAATAGGCATGGGCGTACAATGACATAACATACTGTAGTTTTCGGATGAAACACGCACCACAGGCTACTCTACGAACGATTATAAGATAATAGGCGAGTCCAGGTAGGGTAAAAGGGGGGTAAGCAATGTTAATTGAATTTGTAAGTGAAATAGTCACTGTTGACTAGTTAGTATCATAATAGCGGATAATATACTTATCAAAAGGTATTGAGCCGCCCCAGTTTGGATCCTGGATACGCCTATGATGAAGTACAACATGCAAAAAGGAACTATCTACGATCAATAACATATTTATAGTGCTTGGTAGCAACTTGTCTGCGGTTAATATTTTTTCCAATTTTACCCCCCTTTTCACTAACCTGGTACCGCCTATGGCAACAAATATGATTTTTTACTGTTTTGTCTGTCACAATCACATACCATTTCATTTATTAAAAAAGAACATCAAAAAATGGCTTTATTACGCATTTACTTCACCCCATATTGAGTGACCTGCACACGCCTATGATTTTTGAATTTTCAAACGCCAGTGTCATATATCAATTTCCAATTCAATCTCTCGATTCGTATTAATTGTGTTAAAATCGGTCGATAAACATGAAAGCTATGTTGGATCAAAAATACCACTAAAATTTGTGGTTTTTGCCCCCCTGTTGCCCCCCTATCAAAAATTTAGATTTTTGTATTATTTAGAAATGTAGATTGTGTTGAGGGGAACCAAACACCGGTTCATTTTTGAAAATCGGACTGGTAGATCTCGAGATCTCCGGGGGGCGGAATCCGCCCCCCCCCCCCCTGTTACAAATAGGGGTAGCCAGGAGCCTGTTACAAATAGGGTTAAAGGGAAATAATGACCTTTTTCCACAAAAATGGAGTTGAAACTTGAACTTAAACTTGAGAACTTTGAACTTGAGAGCACTTGAAATCGCCAGACGAGACCAAAATATATTGTAAATTCATCACATTTTGTATGAAAACTTTCCTACCGAAAGATATTTCAAGTTAAAGTTGATATGCGTTCCACACTTGTAACGACCGGTACTTGCAAGTACTTTTGGTCCTCATCAAACTGCGGGCTTTTCCCGTATTGTTTTTTTACGCAATGGAGTGGAAAATATATTGTGCGTTCTGCTTGTGATTATATGCCCGGCGATCTTCTAAAACTAACAGAGATTGGAAAAAGTGGCAATAAAATCGGAAGCTCATCGATGCACATCAACGGCGGCATATTTAGTGGTTGCGACCCTCAATTTTTGAAAATCGATTCATTTGTTTTCAACATTAGGAGTATTGCATAATTTGTCTGTGGCTGTATATAACACTATGCTTTATATTATCATGAAAAATAAGAATATTCCCCCCAAAAAAACTAACAAACAATAACACAAAACTGGCAATTAAATCGGAAGCTCATCGATGCACATCGACGGCGACCTATTTAGCGTCGGCGATTTGTTTACAAAGTCATTGTCATGCTTCTCGGCGCACTTAACCATTGTGGCGAGTTGTTCCTGATTAGTATACCCAAGTCCCGTAGCAGGCTTTGTTAATGACGTCACTGGTGCCATTCTTGTGTAGCATTGCAAAATATATCTGATTTTGAGTTGAAAGCTAATTAAAGACTTATTCAAATTATTGTTTTTAATTAAGTAAGTTTTTGCTCGACCTTCTCCTTGAAATGACTATCTAAATATTAAAAATGAAACAATTATTTACATGTGCATTCGGGTACAACCCATCATCAGATGTATGGGTTGTACCCGAATGCACATGTAAATAATTGTTTCATTTTTAATATTTAGATAGTCATTTCAAGGAGAAGGTCGAACAAAAACTTACTTAATTATGTTCAATGCTCCTTGCTAAAGCACTACGTGATATTCCTCAATATTGTTTTTAAGTTTAAATTTTCTTGTTAATCATTATTAAAGGTATTTTATCACTGTATTTCATAGTAGTTGACACTTCAGAAACTTGTGACGTAATAATATTGTATCCAATATGCATTTCCCTCACCTTTTGCTATTGTGGCGCAGTGCCGAGTGCTTTGCGAATACTAGCTTGCCTGGGGTTCAATTCATTCCGCCCTTATTTTATTCGAGTTGGTATAGTTTGCATTTTTGTGTTATTCATGACTTATACTGATAGTCAGTCATGCATCACGGATGCTTCACGGATTGCTTCACGGATCAGAGCGCTGCTCGAACGCACGCTAGTAGCGCTTTCGTTCTCCATGGCAACCAGGCGTGAGCCAATGAAAAGCCAGAACGTATTCCCTTTCTGGCTTTTGATTGGCTGACGCCTGGTTGCCATGGAGAACGAAAGCGCTAGTAGCGCTACTAGCGTGTGTCCGAGCAGCGCTCAGTTTGATCGGAAGCGTCACAGAGCCTCCAAAAATGCCGCACTCGATGTAAACAATGGTAGGGAAGGACGAATTTGTCAATGATCTTCATGAAGTACACAAGGTACTTGTTTTGTATTTTTTTCCAAACTTACAACTTTGAATTTGGGAATAATTTTATTTAATTCTTAAATTTAAATAGAATAATTTTAAAACCATAACGGTAGCCTAAGAAATTGTTGCTAACAGAATCAAAAGGTCATTATTTCCCTTTAAAGGGATTATACGGGTTTCCGTCCTGCAAGGAAATGCACTCTTTTGCAGTTATATGAGCTTTAAACACTTTATAGAGTTTAGTGCTTGTGCGAGGAACATATTTGATATAATTAATAAACTAAAAAACATGACCTTTTCCTCGAAAATGTGAAAATCCAATGTTATCCAAATGTTATTATTATGTTGTAATATTTCGACCACAGGCCTTTATCAAACAGTAAAAACAGTCATATCGAAAATATTGTCCCTTCGTTTTTACTGTTTGATAAAGGCCTGTGGCCGAAATATTACAACATAATAATAACATTTGGATAACATTGGATTTTCACATTTTCGAGGAAAAGGTCATGTTTTTTAGTTTTTTAGTTTATTAATTAGAGCTTTAAACACGTTTAAGACATGTACCAGGGACCTAAATGCTCATTTAGTCCATTATTTCAGCAATTATCAGCGTTATAACTTTGACGTTTTTCGAGACTTGTATCAGATAACGAGTACTTGATCGGCATTACTGTCCACCACTTTTTCATCTTAGAATCTGCATAAAATTCGATGGTGCAGTAATGTGCGCGGCTGAGACAAAATAGTGGTTACGAACTCAGAAGTAAGATGCCGCTATCAGTATATAGTATATATGCCGCTATATCAAGACCACCTTGGCATACGTGACAATTTTTACGCTCTTTGCCATCTGGATGACGACTGAAGAAATAGTTACTAAATTCAAGACGCTCTAGGCCAGGCAAGAAATGCCATGCGTTTAATCGTTTTTCATAAATTTTAGATCTTTGAATTATCTGCAATTCCTACACTGGATCACAAAAATATTATTAAATTCAATTCTTACGGGACTCAGTATTACTACATACTTTTCGTTCGGGTTTTGTGGGTTTTGTGGGGTTTTCCTTGCGGCCTTTAGCGTTGAGAATTTGGTGGTGGCGTATTCATTTTTTGGCATGAAAATTCATGAAAAATATCGAATTGTATGGGAAAAACTAGGTAACTGCATACGTCGTTGTCGTTGAAGAAATTTATTTTATCATATATTGCTTATTGTGACCGGAAATATGCTATAAGTGAGGTGTTTTCATTAACATAAAAGAGTTGACTGGCCCTGCCTCAGCTAGTACTGCAGAAAGTACACGGTGGCATCACCGCGCACTTTGAAATGTCCTTACGTGCAGAAGAGTTGGCCTGCGCGCGCAGTTGGCCTGCGCGCGGCGCCGCGATCAGACGTGCGACGCGCGCGGGTCGCTCGCTTACCTCCTTTCCGCGAGCAAACATCTCCCGCCTTCTCCTTTGTCGTGTGGGAGCTGTCTGGATAAGGCCGAGTGAATGTGGACGAAGTGACTGAAGGTTGCGTGAAAGCCTGAGAGGCTTACCTGTCTTGTCTCTGTGGAGGCTGGGCCGTCGAGTTCCTGGTGCTCGCCGCCGAGACCCCCCAGCTCACGGGTCTTTGTTTAGACCCGCCGGTCAGCTGACTCGGCCAGCTGACAGCTGACCTTGAACTTGGTGCCGGCGGCTACCAGCCCGGCTCTGGCCCACTGTCTGGAGCACGGGAACCTGTGCCGGATTGTGGTGGCAGACGCGCCCGGCCCCCGGTACAGGTGCGGTACAGAACGACACTCTGGCGCTGTAACTCGGCTTGAGCCTGCAGCGAGTTCGACGGGTCCCGGCTGGCTCGGAGATGGATTCAGTGGCCTCCTCCGCTTGCTGCTGCTGCTCTTCTTCGCCAAACTCCTGGTGTCGGCTGCTGCTCCGGCCGCGGCCATCCCGCACCGGCGCGGATACAGGAGGACATCCCGCAGCTCTACCAGTGGTGACGTCATCGCGAGTCCTTCGCCGCTGCTCCCGCTCAGAGAGGGATCGCCAGCTGAGCGATCTGGTAGCGCGGTGCTGGTGCTACCAGATGACGAAGTAAACACTGCGCAGCGGAGACGGTCCCGGCGCACGCGGGGACGGCGAGGTGGACGCGGCCGTGCACGGGGACGGAGAGGCGGTCGGCGGCGGTGTGGTGGTGGAGGCGTGGTCTCTCATGGTTCTTCGTGTGGGGGTTTGTGTGCTATCTCGCTGAACGTTAGATCATTGAAGCCGAAAATATTGTCCCTTCGTCACGATCTGTCCTATTATGACTGTGATATATGTGTTCTATCTGAAACTTGGCTCAAACCAGAAACGCTCTCAAGATTTGTTAACTTCCCTGGATATTCTCTTACTCGCGCTGACCGTCCAGATGGCAGGGGTTTTGGGGGTGTTGCGGTTCTTGCTAGATCAGGGTTAAGTGTTAAGAGGCTCCAGTCGGTGTGTAGCTCAAACCGCTGTAAACTTGAAACTCTGTGGCTCTCAATCACCACTCATCGCCGGCGTCATTTTAACCTGTGTGCACTGTATAGGCCTCCAAGTCATTCCATAGCTCAGGTGACTGCCGATTTGGATTGCCTTGAATTGCAAATTCAGCGTATCATTCTTCACTCATCTTGCCCTATTTGTATTGCAGGTGATGCCAATTGTAACCTTTTAGCCTCAGATGGTGATCATGCTAGGACTAAGCTGATAGAGCTTTTAGACAGTTTATCATTACATCAATTTGTGCAGGTGCCTACATATAGATCTGGATCTCTTTTAGATATGTGTGTCTCAAACAGGGTTGACTTTGTAACTGATCTGAGTGTATTTGAATGTGCATACAGTGATCATGTTTTAGTCAAGGCTATCATCAACATTCCCAAGCACAGAGCCAAGCCATCATATATCATGTCCAGACGTTTGAATAGGTTGAATGTTTTAGATTTCCATTTGTCTCTGTACCACACCGACTGGAGCCCTGTGTTCTCATGTGCGGGGGTAGCTGATCAGTGGTCTGCCTTTCTAGCATTATTGCTGCCTATTATTGACTCTCATGCTCCTCTGCAGCGCATCAAAATTCACAACCCTTCGGCCCCCCTGCCTCGGACGCCACCTTGCGGCTGATGGCACAGCGACGTGGACTTCTTGCCCAAGGTGTCAGGACTCCTGCTCTTCTCGCCCTGGATAAGAAAGTGAAGTCTGCTATCCGACAGGACATGAGACAGGACATTGCCAGTAGGGTGAGAGAGCAGGGTCCTGCCACCATGTTTAGGAACATTAGACAAATCATTGAGGGCAAGAGGTCGACACAGAGAGTTGTGCCTGAGGCCACCCCCGACGAGTTAAACGAGTACTTCGTGGGGGTGGGCCCCCGAGTCGCAGGTGAGGTTCGAGCCAGGGGGTGCCCCTTGAACTTCCGTGCTCCCAGGGTTGGTGCCTGTGCTTTCTCTTTGAAACCCATGACTATTGATTCTCTCTGTCCTGTCCTCTTTTCTATGAAAAATTCAGGAGCTTGTGGGGCAGACGGCATTTGCATTAAAGTAACTAAGCTTTGTTTCGAAACTATTGGCCATGTCATCCTACACATTCTCAACACCTGTCTCACATCCTGTGAATTTCCCGATCCCTGGAAACATTCCATAGTACATCCTATCCACAAATCCGGAAGCCCATCAGATGCCTCAAACTTCAGACCTATTTCCATCGTTCCTGCCTTTCCGAAGCTTGTCGAGAAGGTGGTCCAGCGACAGCTGTACTCGTACATGGCTGACAACAATCTTTTTTCCTCATCCCAGCACGGTTTCCGCTCCCGTCTCTCCACAGAAACCGCGCTCCTTACCGTATCCGATCATATCCTTGCCGCTACTGACCGCCAGGAACTTACCCTCCTCTGCCTCCTTGATCTTTCCAAATGCTTTGATGTGATTGACCACACAAAGCTGCTTTCCAAACTTCAAGCCTATTCTATCGATCCTACCTGGTTTTCTTCTTACCTCCGTGGTCATACCCAATCTGTTTGTACTGCTGACGGGCGTGGCAATCGGCACCTTTCCAGACCCCAGCCCAATCCCATCGGTGTATTCCAAGGATCCTCTCTTGGCCCACTCCTCTTCCAGATATTTGCTAACGACCTGTCCCTCTTTGCCCCTGACGCGCACGTGGTGCAGTACGCTGATGATACCCAAATTTTGATATCTGGCAAAAAAGACTCTCTCCCGCAGCTCATTGCTACAATGGAACAGACATTAGACTCATTGGACGTCTGGTTCCACTCCCACGGTCTGAAAGTAAACACAAGTAAAACGAAACTTATAGTCTGTGGTTCCCGTCAAAATTGTCGTGGCATGGCTCCCATTACTGTTCGGTAACGCGAGGATGCAGTGCGTGAGGACCCCACCGTGAGGAACCTTGGCGTAGTGTTCGACAAGTACCTCACCTGGGACTCTCACGTTTCTGCCCTCGTCAAAAAATGCAACGGTATCCTCATCGGCCTGTCCCACGTGCGTCATCAGATCCCACCTGACCTTCTGCCCACCTTGGTACCTTCTGCCTTCTGCCTTCTGCCTTGGCACCTTCTGCCACTTGACCTTCTGCCTTGGTCATCTCGCACGTTCGATACTGCCTTGCCGTCTATGGCAACGGGTCGGAGAAAAACACACAACGCCTCCAAAAAATCCTGAACTTTGCGATGCGCGTTGTCTCCGGCCGTCGCAAATTTGATCATATATCGGACGTGCGTGAGGAACTGGGCTGGCCTACTGCCCGTCAGCTCTACCAACAGCACTCTGTTAGTTTGCTTCACAAAATACGAGTTACTGGCGAACCGCAAGCTCTTGCCTCTCATATTCAGGCCAACTCTTCTCTTCGCTCCCGTTCTACTCGTCTCTCCCGCGTGTGAGGACGGAGACGGGTAGGCGGCGCCTCTTATACAGTATCGCGCAACTCTACAACTCCTTACCTCTGGAACTCCGGAACTCGACTCTCGCGTCTTTTAGGCATGCACTGTGTAATCATTTAGCTGGGACTGGATGAATATGTGCGTACGTGCGTGTGTGTGTGCGTGTTGTGTGTATGGATGTATGCTTTTTTATATTTTGCTGTATTAATGCTGCTTACGAGTGCCTTTTTAACATGTCTCACCTTTTAACGTTATCGGCTCGACACTCGGAATAGCCATTTTATGTTGGAGAGTGTTTTAAATGTCAATACATACATACATACATACATACAAGAGGTAATTTCCATAAAAATGTGACTACCGTGTGACTTATACCACCTTTATAAGTAAGTTTTACTATGTAACTCAATTATTCTGGGAAAAACCCGTATAATCCCTTTAAATACAGATTTTAAGATCATATCATCAGCGATTGCTGCTCGATTACAACGGGTAATAGGAAAACTTACTGACCAATGCCAGACAGCGTACATCAAGGGGCGATAGATCGGGGAAAACACGCGATTAATAGATGATGAAATTAACAATTTATCAAAGAAAAACGGAGCTGGACTGATTATGTCAGCTGATTTTGAGGCGGCATTCGATTTCCTGTCATGGGACTTTGTCTCGAGAGTTCTAAAGTCTTATAATTTCGGATCACACTTCAGAGATTTAATTAGCATGATATACTTAAGTGATAACAACTTTTCGAGGATAATGTTGAACGGTCACTTGGGCAATAAAGTATTTCTAAGATGCGGAATACGTCAGGGCGACCCTGTATCAGGCTACCTTTTTAACTTGGTAGTAAACGTCCTAGCGAATCAAATAAAGCAATCGAATATGATAACAGGCATCTGGCATTCGCCTATCTGAAAACCACGAAGTAAGAATAACACAAAATGCGGATGATACCGTACTATTCCTAAACAATACTCGCAGTTCAATGCGAGGTGCATTTTTCGAGTTAAACACGTTTTCGAATTTGTCTGGTTTGAAACTGAATATTGAAAAAACGTCATGCCTGTCCGTTGGAGTCGATGAGCACCAATATAGTTCAGAGAACTTTGGCGTCAAATGGATGCAGCAGATCAAGATATTGGGCGTAACTTTTTCAACAAATAATGACAAGATTTTTTCGAAACACAAGCGAACATCGAGCCTAAAATAGTGCAAATAAAAAAGGAAATAGCGCAGTGGCGCAGAAGAAACCTCACCCCTTTAGGAAAAATTACTGTTATCAAGTCTTGACTAATTTATAAACTAGTTCACTTACTTACAGCTCTCCCAAATCCTTCACAGGGTGTGTGTCACGCCTGCCACACACCTTCACAAATAGAGTTAAAACAACTGGAACTTACTTACAGCTCTCCCAAATCCTTCACAGGGTGTGTGTCACGCCTGCCACACACCTTCACAAATAGAGATAAAACAACTGGAACGTCTTTTCTTTTCAGCTCTCCCAAATCCTTCACAAATAGAGTTAAAACAACTGGAACGTCTTCTCTTTTCAGCTCTCCCAAATCCTTCACAAATAGAGATAAAACAACTGGAACGTCTTCTCTTTTCAGCTCTCCCAAATCCTTCACAAATAGAGTTAAAACAACTGGAACGTCTTACTTACAGCTCTCCCAAATCCTTCACAGGGTGTGTGTCACGCCTGCCACACACCTTCACAAATAGAGTTAAAACAACTGGAACGTCTTTTTTTCAGCTCTCCCAAATCCTTCACAAATAGAGTTAAAACAACTGGAACGTCTTCTCTTTACAGCTCTCCCAAATCCTTCACAGGGTGTGTGTCACGCCTGCCACACACCTTCACCAATAGAGTTAAAACAACTGGAACGTCTTTTCTTTACAGCTCTCCCAAATCCTTCACCAATAGAGTTAAAACAACTGGAACGTCTTCTCTTTTCAGCTCTCCCAAATCCTTCACCAATAGAGTTAAAACAACTGGAACGTCTTCTCTTTTCAGCTCTCCCAAATCCTTCACCAATAGAGTTAAAACAACTGGAACGTCTTCTCTTTTCAGCTCTCCCAAATCCTTCACCAATAGAGTTAAAACAACTGGAACGTCTTCTCTTTTCAGCTCTCCCAAATCCTTCACCAATAGAGTTAAAACAACTGGAACGTCTTCTCTTTTCATTTCTGTGGGGAGGCAAAAGAGACCCCATAAAACGAGCCAAAGGGGTTCAGAATTTGTATGCAGGTGGACTGAGTATGGTAGACTTACAGGTAAGAAGTTTGAAACTGTCATGGTTGAAGAGGCTGATGACATCCAACGCTGCTTGGGCAAAATCAGCTAAAGATGAATTGCCAAATATTGAAAACATTATGCAATATGAAAGTTAAAAAATCCAAAAAATATGTCATGAAATGAACAATCCTTTTTGGCAAGACGTACTGGAGGCATTCTGGCGTTTCAGTCAAAATTACAACCCAGGCACTCCTCACATACTAACGGAAAGCCCGTGGTGCAATGATTACGCGAAATTCAAATGTACGGTTGTAAAGGATTGGAACAGGAGAGGTATAAGGTTTCTAGGGGATTTAGCCGACGAATGTACAGGTCAAGTTATGACTAGAGAAGCGTTAAAGGCGAAATTCGGAGTGAGTATGACTGTCCTTTGTTATTCAAGTTTACTAAGAAGCTTACCGGATTGCGTAAAACTGCAAGCATCAAGCAAGATACAAAAACCTATAGTACCTTTAAGAATGAACCTTATTATGAACCATCCCAATTTTACACGTTTCACATATGATACGTTTGTAGAATGCAGACAAACCGAACTTACCCGATCAAACGAGTGCCAGAGACAAAAATGGATAAGAGATACCGGGTGTTTCGTAGGCGACAGCTTCGTTGAAGTAGTCAAAATCACGCGTTCGACGCGAATCATAATATTTCATTACAAACTAGTCAACCGAATTCTCACGACTAACAGATTTCTGAAAATCATTAACGTCAAAGACGATGATAAGTGCACATTTTGTCAACAAGAGCATGCAACCTTGACACACATGTTTTGGCATTGTACTAAAGTGCAGTCTTTCATAAATTTTATGACATCCGACATAAGGGCGCGATATCAAATTAACTTGCGAATAAACATTGCAGCTTGGTTCTTTCTAACCAACTTGAGTGCAGTTGAAGCCCTTATTATCACATTGGCAAAACTTGTAATTTATGAAGCACGGCACAAAGAAAGCAT
>JAXIVJ010018952.1:0-21409 GCA_036785665.1 Chirona hameri
TAGTGACGTCACTAAATTCGCTATAACTAAACAAAAATCGACGATTTTTTTATTTTTCACAGAAGACGTAAACGTGATTTCCAAGAAGGTACCCGAAGTTTCACGTTGATAGCCCTATTGGGTTCTGAGCTATTACGAACATTCATCGGGGGGGGGGGGGGGGGGCGTTTAACCGCCCCCCAGTCAATGGCGGTTTAAGGTGTTTAAAGGGAAATAATGGCATTTTCCCACAAAAATGGAGTTAGCATTTTCTTTTGCATGTACAAATTCCTTCCGTGAGATATTTCAAGTTAATCTTGATAAGCATTCCACACTTTTAACGACCGGCTCTTGCCAAGTACTTTTCAGTTTCCATCAAACTCCGGACTTTTCCCGTATTGCTTTTTTACGCAATGGTGTTGAAAATATATTGTGCGTTCTGCTTGTTGTGATTATATAACCGCCCATCCTCTACAATTAACAACCATTGACAAAAACAAACTGGCAAATCAATCGGAAGCTCATCGATGCACGTCGACGGGGGCCTATTTAAAGTCAGCGATTTGTTTCGAAGTGCCCCTTCAACAACGTTGAACAGATTGATACAAAAGCGACAGATGTGTCGCTTTCCAATAGTGGAGGGAAATACCGATCATTAATTTTCCCAAACTTCCAACTTTGAATTAGGGAATTATTCTATTTAATTCTTAGATTTAGATCACATCATTTTAATACCATAATGGTAGCCAAAACAATTGTTGCTAACAAAATGTAAAGGTCATGATTTCCCTTTAAAGGGAAATAATGACCTTTTGATTTTGTTAGCAACAATTTCTTAGGCTCCCGTTATATTTTTAAAATTATTTTATTTAAATTTAAGAATTAAATAAAATTATTCCCAAATTCAAAGTTGTAAGTTTGGAAGAAATACAAAACAAGTACCTTGTGTACATCATGAAGGTCATTGACAAATTCGTCCTTCCCTACCATTGTTAACATCGAGTGCAGCATTTGTGGAGCCTCTGTGACATTTCCGATCAAACTGAGCGCTGCTCGGACACCCGCTAGTAGCGCTTTCGTTCTCCATGGCAACCAGGCGTCAGCCAATCAAAAGCCAGAAAGGGAATACGTTCTGGCTTTTCATTGGTTCACGCCTGGTTGCCATGGAGAACGAAAGCGCTACTAGCGTGCGTTCGAGCAGCGCTCTGATCCGTGAAGCAATCCGTGAAGCATCCGTGATGCATGACTGACTATCAGTATAAGTCATGAATAACAACAACATGCAAACTATACCAACTCGAATAAAATAAGAGCGGAATGAATTGAACCCCAGGCAAGCTAGTATTCGCAAAGCACTCGGCACTGCGCCACAATGGCAAAAGGTGAGGGAAATGCATATTGGATACAATATTATTACGTCACAAGTTTCTGAAGTGTCAACTACTATGAAATACAGTGATAAAATACCTTTAATAATGATTAACAAGAAAATTCAAACTTAAAAACAATCATTTGAATAAGTCTTTAATTAGCTTTCAACTCGAAATCAGATATATTTTGCAATGCTACACAAGAATGGCACCAATGACGTCATTAACAAAGCCTGCTACGGGACTTGGGTATACTAATCAGGAACAACTCGCCAAGTGCGCCGAGATGGTTAAGTGCGCCGAGAAGCATGACAATGACTTTGTAAACAAATCGCCGACGCTAAATAGGTCGCCGTCGATGTGCATCGATGAGTTTCTGATTTAATTGCCAGTTTTGTGTTATTGTTCGTTAGTTTTTTTGGGAAAAATTATTATTTTTCATGGTAAAATAAAGCATAGTGTTATATACAGCCACAGACAAACTATACACAACTCCTAATGTTGAAAACAAATGAATCGAATTGCAAAAATTGAGGGTCGCAACCACTAACTATGCCGCGTTGATGTGCATCGATGAGCTTCCGATTTTATTGCCACTTTTTCCAATCGCTGTTGGTTTTAGAAGATCGCCGGGCATATAATCACAACAAGCAGAACGCACAATATATTTTCCACTCCATTGCGTAAAAAAATAATACGGGAAAAGCCCGCAGTTTGATGAGGACCAAAAGTACTTGACAAAAGGTCAGAAATAGTGCAAGTACCGGTCGTTAAAAGTGTGGAACGCTTATCAACTTTAACTTGAAATATCTTTCGGTAGGAAAGTTTTCATGCAAAATGTGATGAATTTACAATATATTTTGATCTCGTCTGGCGATTTCAAGTGCTAACTCCATTTTAGTGGAAAAAGGTCATTATTTCCCTTTAACAAATGAAATAGTATTTAGTCGAAATCGATAGTTGAAAACATTTTTCCAATGACGTCATCAATATACTTTCCATACTTTCCATCCAAAGCCGTATATTGCGACTATTATCGCACAAGGTGCTCTCAAAAGTATAATGCATCTCCCGCATAAGCAAAAGTGAAATTGTAAGCAAAGGTCAAGGTCAAGGTCAGGTCACAAAAGGTCACAGGTCTATGAAAGCCATGCGACACATATTGTAGGGGTATTACACGTATAATTAGATAGTAGCAACCATTTTCACAACCTGACCCCTTATAATGACCCACAGGTCAAGGTCAGGTCACAATAAGGACACAATTTGAAATTAATTCATCTAAATAAAAAAAATACATGTTTCTAGACCAACTTTGTCTCAGAAATCCAGCAGTGGTATTTATTTGTCTGTATCTGGTCACTAAAAGCCAACAAAACGTAACTTCAAAACATGACGTCATGAGTTACTTATACTAATAACGCCGGCAGCCTGACAGCGAAGTCCACGCATCGCATTGATTCGCCGAGTTAACAATGAACATTGATCACCACAACTGGCGATGCTCTGGCCATTTATCGGGGCGAGCACTGATATTCAACGAGCTTATGGGCCATATTTTCCATCCAAAGCCTTCGATTACGACCATGATCACCCAAAGTGCTGCCAAGGCTGCGATACACATCTCGCATGACCTAAAGTGAGATTTTTGGCCAAGGTCAAGGTCAGGTCACAAAAGGTCACTATCCTTAAAATATCTACGAAAGACATGCAACTCATGTTTTATGAGTTATTTTACACGTATAATTCGATAATGATAGTCATTTTACCACCTGACTTCATTTACGTGACGTTGATGTCAAGTTCAGGTCACTGAAGGTCAAAATGTTAAATTGATAAATATAAATAACAAAGGCATGTTTCTAGACCAGTTTTGTCTCCAAAATACAGTGGTGCAATTTATTTGTCTGTATCTGGTCAAAAAATGTAAACTTTTTTAATTATGACGTCATGAGTTACCCATACTTTAGATGCCATACGTTAGTCACAAATGGTGATATCAATATGAAATTTGGTATGGTAGTTTCCCATGTGTGGTTCTCTGACATATATTCCGGATTTTTGAATATCTTTGAAAAATTTGATTTTGTGGGCATTTTCCACCCCCCAAAAAAAGTTTTTGAATTTGTTGGGGTAAAACCCCAAAAATTTCCCAATTCCGAGATAAGCAGTTTAATTTATAAATCTAAATTAAATATTTATAAAAAAAAATGATTTTTTTTTCTATCTTTTTTTCTATCTTTTGTATCTTTTGGCGTTGGCTCTTTTGGCTTTGGGATTTTTTGGCTTTTTCTATCTGTTGGCGTTGTTCGATTGCATTTTGCTTTAAATATGGCATTTCTACGGCCTGGCATAGTTTAGCTGATTTTGGTGTAAAGCTCGTGTGTAGTAACGTCACAAAATTCGATATAGTTCGGAGAAAAAAATCAACGAAATTTCTTTATTTTTCACAGAAGACGTAAACATGATTTATGAGAAGGTACCCGAAGTTTCACGTTGATAGCCTTATTCGTTTTTTAGTTTTTACGAAAATTCATCAGGGGGCGTTAAACGCCCCCCCCCCCCCCCAGTCAATGGCGGGTTAAAGAGACTGTCCCACCGTCCCAAAAGTTGTAAAATGTACGCTGCTTGTGTTGCAAAATATGAAGTAGTTGCTGCCGAACACGATTATGACATTTGTTTCTCGCAAACAGTGCTCAATTTAATACAATGTTAAGTTTTAATATTTGGGTTGATGACGTCATATTGAGCGCTAGAGAGCTACACAGAAATCCTTTACGCTGCCAAAGTATGGGCACAATTAGTTCAAGACAATTCTGGCGCTTTGAATACAAAACAAAGCAATTACCAAACCATTGAAACGTAGCAAATATCTCCAAGGTTCATCTTAAAACAAATCGACTATCATCACCATTGGGTAAAGAGTAGTGGCGTCATCGGCTTTAAGCCCCTATTCAAATACACGTAGGGCTTATTCGTTACAATTGTCAAGATCAAGCTCGAATTTCTTTTCGATTAGACCTATGTGGTTGTTTTAACTGCTACCCTACTTAATTTCAATGCAAATCCAACAACATGGCTATCTCAACTCAAAACTAATGTTAAGGTGGGAGTGTCCCCTTAACGCCAGCGGGTTCCGCACGGAAACACTGCTTTTCCCAACGAAGGCCACAATAACGGTACGCATTGGGCTCATGCACTATCCCAGACAAATGCAGACTAAGGTGGTGGTGAACAATGAACATCTCGAAACCTAATGCCAATGAAACACCAGTCTGCGGTGAAATTCGCATCTCCAGGAGAGCAGTTTACCAGATTTCTTGAATAATTAGCTGAGCGGAAATAGGCACTAAGGGATCATCAGTGGCAAATGACCGGTGACAGGCGAATCGTAATGAAGACTGTCAGAGGGCTGTCAGAGGGCGCGACACGGCCGGTCGCGGTGCGCGGCGTGCGGCCATCCCTGATGCGTGACACTCCGCACATCGCTGGCGTTCCCCGCCGGCCGTCAATGGGCCGCAGAAGGCCGGATGACGTGCCGCCGGGCCTTTCGTGACGCCGCGGCGGCCAGTGGACCGCCTACGAACGCCACCCACCCTGCCAACAATGAGTTCACGGCTGAAGGCCAAGGGTTGTTACTGCCATTTCTGTACTTCTGTGTGGCAAGAGTGGTTACCCCCACTAAACCGTTTTTTCCCCTAACCCTTACTTAAATGCAAATGCATTGCATATGCTTAAGCATATGTACTTCTAAGAGTATGTGTGCCTACACGCACTGGTGGTTGTTGCGGTCACTGAAATTGGTTACGTCTGACCTTTTATGCGTGAAAAACTTACAACACCATATGTCACATCCAAACTAGCCGGTGGTACCATACATTCTAGACCTGGCTTGAAAGCCGCTTTGTCCAAATCCGTTATAACTACATGATACATAATATGAAATAACCGAAATCCTCATAATAAAGGAACAAGTAGACTTTGACCGAAAAATAAATTGTATTGATGAAATATTTCACCTTCGTACCTTTCACCCAGCTTGTTCAGCAATCTTGATGGCTTGCTATTATGAGGTTATTGGTTATTTTATTACCAGTGGAAATCTTCAAACTCTGAGAAACATGTAAACATGTTTCTCATTTGTTTACGATTTTGCATTATTATGACAAACCTCAGGGAGAATCTGAGAATTGCTATATAAAAGCGTAAAATAAATAAATAATGTTCGAAATTCATCGAACAGCCGTTCAACAAGCTGCAAATAGCCTCAGACTAAGCATCAGCGTCCTTATGTAACACCTGATGAACAAACATTTTTAGAACGTCCAGGTTACGAGCGAATGGTTCAACGCCGACGGACATGCACCTACGTAACATGGGTGACGGCGCGGCGAGATATGGGGAACGTCCCGTCAAGCTATGGACTCACTCAGTCGAAACGATCTACAGGAAAACAAAACAACTTAATAGGCAGACTGGTGGGCATTAGCGATCAACAGATTTAGAGTGGTCTGACATTTCACGACAGGTAAGCACTGGCTGGTGACTAGCAGCGTGTACTGTACACTGTACATCGTCTAAGCGAAAAACTAGTGTACCGTTGGAAGGAAGGTACTGTTGGATAAGTATACATCGCATGCAAATGTGTTATTGTCTAGAGCTCTCTTTGTTGACAGTAAACAGAGGAAAGGCTCAGTCTTGAATATGTGCACTTGTGCACAATTCAAGTATCTGGCGTAGCTCACTAGCTTAGTGCAGCGGTGACGTGAATTGTTGTGTAAGGTCGTTTGCTGGTCTGTTTTGTGATGGACGGCATATTTTCTCAGTTACGGCAAATCGCCGTGACATGCAGGGAGAAAATGTGTGATTCTCCCCAGATAAGTCGGCCGCTCACTCGTGGCTAATACATGAAACACTTGCATCATTAATTGAAAACCAGACGTTTATTGAACATCACTCCGGTCGAGAACATTAATCTGGAGGTGCTTCAGGATGAAGTGGTTAGAAAGAATGGTCTCCAGCTCCTCTGGCTGTTATCACCAGCGATAATTAACTCAATGGAATAATTTATTTATTTTCTCTTTGTCACTCTTATGCTTGTATCGTAAATAATCATTTAAATGCCTTTTTGAAGCGACTTGTCCGTTCATGAACACAACTCGCAAGAATGATTAAATGGCCAGTCAGCAGTTGTGTGATGGTAATACTGTTAACCTTACTGCTGCCAATAACAGAACCACACCATATGCAGACGGGAAGAAGAAGTCAAGGGTTTAAATTTATTTTACATTAAATGGTTGACAAATCAATACCGACGTATTTTTGCGTAGGAATAATGCATGATACTGTTCTGATGAATAGGATATCGTAGAGCAGTGTTCAGGAATGACAGCCTGTCACCAAACATGCGCGCCAGTTCTCTGTGTTACTTAAGCGTCGCAATGGGGTGGGGGACAGGTAGTGGGGTTTTACGCATAATAAATTAAGCATATTTTTCTCGATTTTTCGATATACTTTTCACACACATCTTAGACCGCCTTCTGTCCTAAAACGTCCTCTTAACTTCTCATATTAAAAACAAAACTTTCTTGATTTTGTTTGTGACGGAACTTTTTATTTTCACTATGGTCGTGACGCCACAACTACAAGGACATGAGCTTAATTGTTTTAGTTTGTAATATTTTTGGGTTCATTTTGCTTTTTTATAATAAAAATATTTGCATTATTACAAATTATCCTTATTTTTATGAACTCAAAAAATTGGTACCTTACTGTAAATTGTCCCCATCCCATTATGACATAATGTAGGTAAAATGTCGGACTTGTTAAATCAGTTAAAGGGAAATGATGACCCTTTCCCACAAACATGGAGTTATTACTTGAGATCGACGGCCGAGACCAAAATATATTGTAAATTTAATCACATTTTGCATTAAAAAAAATTCCTATCGAAAAATATCTCAAGTGAAAGTTGATAAGCGTTCCACACTTTTAACAACCGTCGACCGGTTCTTGCCAAGTACTTTGGGTCCTTATCAAACTGCGGGCTTTTCCTGTATTGCTTTTTTACACAATGGAGTGGAAAATATATTTTGCGTTCTGCTTGTGATAATATGCCCGACGATTCTCTACAATTAACAGCCATTGAATAAAAAGGTAACCAAATTAGCAGTTAACTGATGCATATAACGGAGTTCGTTAATACCTGTTTGCAATGCGTAGTTAGTGGTTGCGACCCTCAATTTGTGAAAATTGCTTTATTTATTTTCAACATTAGGAATTTTGTATAGTTTTGTCTCTGGCTGTATATAACACTGTGCTTTATATTATCATGAAAAGGAATATTTTTTTTCTAAAAAAAATTAACAAACAATACAAAAACTGGCAATTAAATCGGAAGCTCATCGATGCACATCGACGACGACCTATTTACTGTCGGCGATTTGTTTAGAGGTAATTCAACAACGTTGAACCGATTGATACAAAAGCTTTCTTGCTTCAAAGCTTTTGTGTCGCTTTCCAATAGTGGAGGGAAACTACCGATCATGAACCCCTTAACCCTATTTGTAACAGGCTTCTGGCTACCCCTATTTGTAACAGGGGGGGGGGGCGGATTCCGCCCCCCGGAGATCTCGAGATCTACCCGTCCGATTTTCAAAAATGAAACGGAGTTTGGTTCCCCTCAACACGATCTACATTTATAAGTAATAAAAAAATAAAAATTTGGGATAGGGGGGCAACAGGGGCAAAAACTACAAATTTTAGTAGTATTTTTGATCCAACATAGCCTTCATGTTTATCGACCGATTTTAACACAACTAATAGGAATCGATAGAGATTGAATTGGAAATTGATATATGACGGTGACGTTTGAAAATTCAAAAATCATAGGCGTGTGCAGGTCACTCAATATGGGGGTGAAGTAAATGCGTAATAAAACCATTTTTTATGTTGCTTTTTTGATAAATGAAATAGTATGTGATTGAGACATTAGAAAAAACAGTTATAAATTATATTTTTTGCCATAGGCGGTACCAGGTTAGTGAAAAAGGGGGTAAAATTGGGAAAAAGTATTAACCGCAGACAAGTTGCTACCCAGCACTATAAATATGTTACTGATCATAGATAGTTCCTTTTTGCATGTTATACTTCATCATAGGCGTATCCAGGATCCAAACTGGGCGGCGCAAGACCTTTTGATAAGTATATTATCCGCTATTATGATACTAACTAGTCAACAGTGACTATTTCACTTACAATTTCAATTAACATTGCTTACCCCCCTTTTTACCCTACCTAGACTCGCCTATTATCTTATAATCATTCGTAGAGTAGCCTGTGGTGCGTGTTTCATCCGAAAACTGCAGTATGTTATGTAATTGTACGCCCACGCCTCTTAGTTTCCTTGCAATAATATGACCCCCTTTATTCCATTCCTGAGCGCGCCTCTGCAAAAAAATGACTTTATTTCCTTTTCTGGTCTCATATGTGCATATATTATTATAAGCTAAACGTATATTGCGCCGTTATCGCTGGCATATCGTCATCACCATGCCAGTCACCCCCCTTTTCATGTTCCTGTACACGCCCCTGAAACTCTATATGTAATAAATTATGCAAATAATGGAAGCAGAATCTATCTTTTACATCTTGATAGCTATAAATGCCCCTTGCATTGCTCTATTGGCTTCCCGCCAAGCATTGGATACTTCCTGGAACCCCCCCCCCCCTTTTCAAGCCCCTGAAACCGCCTCTGCCATGCAATTTTTATGATATTTCATTAACATCAACTAATTTGCACTTGTTGCAATCACCGTAAGCCGATGTAACTCCTTCATACTTGATGCAGTTAGGAAGAAACCGTGAAGATCGCATTCCCGTATTATCGCCAAATGTCGCCTCCGAACCCACCCAAAACTGTGCCCTGGAGCCGCCTCTGTTCAGGTTAAGAACTCAGTTTTGACTCCAAATGTGGAGTTCAATTCTATGAAAAGTCCCAAAATTTCATGGGCCTGCTCCCAGCCATTCTGGAGATATCTGCGAAAAACATGAGGGGGGGGGGGCGGAATCCGCCCCCCCCTGTTACAAATAGGGTTAAGAAGTATATGCACTTGCTTTTTAATTTTTCCAAACTTTCAACTTCGAATTAAGGAATAATTGTATTTAATTCTTAAATTTAGATCACATCATTTTAATACCATAACGGTAGTCAAATCAATTGTTGCTAACAATATCAAAAGGTCATTATTTCCCTTTAAGGAAAACTGTTCACCTTTGAAAAAGCTAAAAAAGTTCAGAAATGATTGAGAGAAGCTAGACATGAATTAGCATGTTACTAGTAAGTCATAACGATATATATGAAAGCGGACAAGCAAATTATAATGCCGGTTATTTGGTTCCAATCAATTGTTTTTCTCCTCTGGATGGAGTGAATTAATGCGAAATCAGATTGCTAAGAAGCACACAATGTCATCGTGACAACATCTGCACGTGCGTGACGTATAATTCCCTTAAGAATATTGCTGAGAAAAGTGTTGATAGACGATTATCACTACATATCTCTAAAAGTTCGTTCGTGCAATTAAGAGAATAAGGTACTGAAACAGCATGTTCTTGTCCAGCGCTATATATTTCAATGTTTATAATACTTATTCCCCAAGCCATACCTCATAATCATACGTCAAATCAGCCAATCAGCGATGGGAGACACGACGGATACTCATTCCGGCTTCTAGGACACCGGTAAGCCAATTTTAATTAATTAGCCCTCGCCCTACGGGGGTCCTAAACAACCCCCTTGATGTTTTTCTTGCATAACATTTTAGAAATCTTCCTGAAACTTTTAGTAGCTAAGTATACAACAATTATACGTAGGCTGTAAAAATTTCATTGAAATTAGTTGAGAAATTTGGGAAATCATGATGTTTTGATGACGTCATGTAGGTGGAAAAACGATAAATGCTGGACGAAATCGTAGAACACAGTGTTTTGAAGCAAATTGAAAACACAATTAAGCTAAGATATCAAGTGTCATTTTCTTTAAAATGGCAATCTCGGATTTTCGGAATTTTGGGTTTTTGACCCCAAAATTATCAAAAACTGTTCTTTATTTGTGTGGAAAAATCACCACAAAATCAAAATTTTCAAAGATGAAAAAAAACGGAATATATGTGAGAGAACTGAGTATTGACAATACTTAAGCCAAATTCCAAAGAAATATCTCTATTTTTGACTGAGTGATGGCTCCCTAAGTGTAAGAAATTCATGACGTCATTTTTTTAATAACTTTTTTGGACTTTTTTTTACCAGATTCGAATAAATAATTACCTTTTCTGTATTTCTGAGACAAAAATGGTCTAGGAACATGCCTTTTTATTTACATTTATCAATTTATCATTTTGAGGTTTTATAACAGAGCAAAATCGCTGTTCTGGACGTGGTCGATCGAGGTCATTCACTTGATCTGGAAGGTCACTCGTTGATCCGAAACTTAACAATTACCTACCGTTAGATTCCAAACATGACAGGCAACATGTTGGTTCTTACCGCGTTGCTCTCTGTTGCTTGGTTTGGAAGTTAACAGGGGGTGGGGTCGTTTTAGGACCCCCCGTAGGGCGAAGGTGAAAAAGCTCCCGTAGGGCGAGGGTTAAGAGGTTTCTATGAAGATATGAAAGCTTCTCAAGTCAATTTTCGAGCATGGAGAACAGCTTGGCTATCTCAACTCAAAACCCCATTGCCAAGGTGAACTGTTCCCTTTAAGGGCAGCTGAATATCTTCATACGTCACTTCACTGTAATTACGAGCGAGCGCGAAGCGCTCGCTCGTCCTTCCGTGGTATATGGTACAAAACTGAATATGAGCGGCCCGGCCCGTGGCGACGCTGTTAAGAAGCTAATATCTCTGCAACCGCACGTCCGATTGACAAGTGGGTTTCGTTGCTGAGTAGCCCCATCCAACCTAACCTGCTTGAGACCAGTGCCGACTTATGTGGGTGACTACCACTGCGAGTGGCGCGTGCCGCGTGAGGGGTGTTGAAAAGTGTTTTCTCGTATAAACTCCGCCACGGTTGGGCTGATTGTGTTCAAATCTGGTGTGTGGTTAGGGACCTCTCAGCCGCCACTTTCCCACAAGTCAGGGGTGGGATGCCTCTGCACGTGCGCACGTGCACACCCCTATTATATATATCAGGAACAGCTGAGCCGATTGTGTTCAAATTTGGTGAGTGGTTAGGGATCTCTCAGCCGCCTCTTTCCCACAAGTCAGGGGTGCACGTGCCTCTGCACGTGCGCACGTGCGAACCCTTTTTGTGTGTCTCAGAAACTACTTGCCCGATCGAGTTGAAATTCACCTTACATTTCGTTCGCTCTCGCTCGTTCATCGCCAATTACGGCGCCTTACTGGTCTTTCCGTGGTATATGGGAAAATCTGAACATGAGCGACCCGACCCGGCCCGACCCGACCCGTGGCGACGCTTTTGACAAGCTAATATCTCTGCAACCGCACGTTCGATTGACAAGCGGGCTTCTTTGCTGAGCATCCCCATCCAACCTACCCTGTTTGAGACCAGTGCCGACTCACGTGGGTGAATACCACTGCGCGTGGCGCGTGCCGCGTGAGGAGTGTTAGAAGGTGTTTCCTCGCAATAACTGCGCAACGGCTGAGCCGATTGTGTTAAAATTTGGTGTGTGGTTAGGGACCCCTCAGCCACCACTTTCCCACAAGTCATGGGTGGGATGCCTCTGCACGTGCGCACGGGCGCACCCCTATTCTATATCGCAGGAATGGCTGAGCCGATTGCGTTCAAATTTGGTGTGTGGTTAGGGACCTCTCAGCCGCCACTTTCCCACAAGTCAGGCGCGGGGTGCCTCTGCACGTGCGCACGTGCACAGTGCACACCCCTATTATATATATCAGGAACGGCTGAGCCGATTGTGTTCAAATTTTGTGCGTGGTTATGGACCTCTCAGGCGCCACTTTCCCACAAGTTATGGGTAGGGTGCTTCTGCACGTGCGCACCCTTTTGTATCTCAGAAACTACTTGCACGATGAAGTTGAAATTCACCATACAATTTCTTCGCGCTCGCTCGTTCATCACCAACTTCGGCGTCTTACTGGTAGCATATGATCCATTGCGTCATTTAGGCCGTCACAATACGAATGAATGGTACTTTTGTGCTGGTGGAACATGGTGAACATTTAAGTCTTTCTTCCAAAAGTTATTAAAGGGAATAATGACCTTTTTCCACAAAAATGGAGTTAGCACTTGAAATCGCCAGACGAGACCAAAATATATTGTAAATTCATCACATTTTGCATGAAAACTTTCCTACCGAAAGATATTTCAAGTTAAAGTTGATAAGCGTTCCACACTTTTAACGACCGGTACTTGCAAGTACTTTTGGTCCTTATCAAACTGCGGGCTTTTCCCGTATTGTTTTTTACGCAATGGAGTGGAAAATATATTGTGCGTTCTGCTTGTTGTGATTATATGCCCGGCGATCTTCTAAAACTAACAGCGATTGGAAAAAGTGGCAATAAAATCGGAAGCTCATCGATGCACATCAACGGCGGGATAGTTAGTGGTTGCGACCCTCAATTTTTGAAAATAAATTCATTTGTTTTCAACATTAGGAGTATTGTATAATTTGTCTGTGGCTGTATATAACACTATGCTTTATATTATCATGAAAAATAATAATTTTTCCCAAAAAAACTCACAAACAATAACACAAAGCTGGCAATTAAATCGGAAGCTCATCGATGCACATCGACGGCGACCTATTTAGCGTCGGCGATTTGTTTACAAAGCATTGTCATGCTTCTCGGCGCACTTAACCATTGTGGCGAGTTGTTGCTAGTAGCGCTTTCGTTCTCCATGGCAACCAGGCGTGAGCCAATGAAAAGCCAGAATGTATCCCCTTTCTGGCTTTTGATTGGCTGACGCCTGGTTGCCATGGAGAACGAAAGCGCTACTAGCGTGTGTCCGAGCAGCGCTCAGTTTGATCGGAAATGTCACAGAGCCTCCAAAAATGCCGCAATCGATGTAAACAGTGGTAGGGAAGGGCGAATTTGTCAATGACCTTCATGAAGTACACAAGGTACTTGTTTTGTATTTTCCCCAAACTTACAACTTCGAATTTGGGAATAATTTTATTTAATTCTTAAATTTAAATAAAATAATTTTAAAACCATAGCGGTAGCCTAAGAAATTGTTGCTAACAAAATCAAAAGGTCATTATTTCCCTTTAAGGGTTGATCTTAAAATTATTATTTAACTCATATAAAGTTTCTCATATCGGTGCACATCAGTCTCTCTTGCTCCGTATCTCAGACGAATATTTATAACGTCTGCGTCTGATACTGGACTTGGCTGTTTTGGCTTGTTATCTGCATTCCATAATGTTGGCAACGGAGAGCTGCCACCTTTGAGCCCACGGACCTCACAGACTGTGAGGTGTAGATAGCAGAGTTGTTTGTTGTTGGCTTTGATATTGTGTATGTAGTGTATGTGTTGGTGTATGTAGTGTTTTACTGGAGATTTATAAATTAATACAAAATCGGTCATGCATAATGATACCACTCTAAATGACTTTAACCGCTTGTTCGTTCTGATGGGCCTATTCCTAGATCATTATAAGCCTGGTATTTACTGATATTCGAACCTAAGATTGATGTCTGTATGGTTGTGTGGCGTTTTATAGTAAAAACATAAGCGAGCTGGTTACTTTCGGATTGAGGTTGCTCACGTTTGTAAATTGAATTTCGTAACCGTTTCACTTGGTTATATTCTGCATTATTCATCATAATTGAATACCCAAGCGAATGAAAAAGGCACTGATATCGTAGGTTTCACTAGCGAATGATGGGCGGTTTCACATTCCCGCACCACGTTCAGACGACGCTCTTTGCTGACGATGCAGAAGACGAATGTGATCCTTTTTCTCTCTGCTAGGCTGTTTGGATCATGGATCACAACGGGCTTGAAAAAACTTGAAAGTTATAAGGAAACAAATTAAGAATGTTCGACTGCCTGAATGGCTCCAGCGAAACTGTCATTGACGTTTAAGGCGTTTGTCAGCATTATGGCTTGATTGTTTTTTTTTACAACAATTTAATCGTAACGTAAATGTCACATTCCACGGGTGAAAAAAATGAATAAGTAATCCACTTTAAGTTTTGTTCCTCTTTATTTCTTATTTTGTATTGCTGTTCTTAGGTGTTCCATAAATGGCTCTTCCACACCCGTTGGTACACACACCACACATACAGGGTTTTTCATAATGAATGTTACTTTTCAAACACCTTACAATGACAAGGAATATATTTTTACATTGGAAAGAAATATATCATTGTGATCGTAAAACAGTAAGGTTTTGATTGATGGCAATCTCAAACAGATGCGTCAAATCAGTTTTCCGCACTCTGGACTGCGAGCGGGCCACGGTCGACCGGTCAGGCGGCTGATGACCCGTCCGTCGAACATCTCCGTCAGCCACTGCCGCACTGCTGCTGTCGTGTGCACTGTGGCGCCATCTTGCTGCATCCAGAGCCCGTCTCTTCTGACCTTGTTTCGGACCCGAAGCCACAGTCCTTCTTGGAGAAGCTTCAGGTAGGCTGCTCCATTCACTGTAGATCCTGGAGTAATTCAGTGGATGAAAACCTTCCCATCCACTACAGCCGCCCAACACATCACCTTCCGCCGCCCCCCCCCCCCCCCGCCCCCCCCCCCCCTGCTCCCTGCTCTCGACGGGTGTGGGTTTACTGGAGCCCAGTATCTTTCGTTCTGCTTGTTCGGAGCAGAGTTCAGGACGAACCACTTTTCATCTGTCCAGATGACGCGATCTGGAAATCCTTGTGGCTGCTTGAGTATGAGTATCCACTTGCAGAATTTTCGTCTGCCTGCCTGGTGGGCAGCGTTCAGCGGCACGGTAACATGGGGCTTATACGGCTTCCAGCCCAGCTTCTTTCGCATAATCCGCCACACAGTTGTCGTGGATGTGCCCAACGACTTGGCAATCCTGGGGACGGAGATGCTTTTCTTGGTGGCTTGATATGGTTCCACCATCTGACGAATTTTATCCACGAGCTCAGCTGATCTTTCAGTTCGACCTTGAGGCTTTGATGGGGAGACGGAGCCTGTAGATTGAAACCTTTCGAGCAGTCGCTTGAAAGCCATCTTTATGGTATGCCATTTATTTTCTGGAAGTGACTGCCAAACTTTCGGCGCACTGCAGCTACGCTTTTCAGCGCACCATACTGAGAGACTATCCATACTGCCTCTTCGTTTGAAAACGGCGCGTTGCAGCGTTTCTTGGGCCTCGACATTATAGGTCTATAACATTCATCAGACCAATTTTTTCGAAGTAATTTTTTCACAGATCACACAGACCTTCACGTTTTTGAAACAATAGAACCTAAAAATCCACGAGCTTTATGATATTTGTGGTCTTCCTACGGCTGATTTAAAAGTAACATTAATTATGAAAAAACCCTGTAGTAGCAATTCGAGAAGGAATGACACCTCCCAGGTGCACTAACCACCATGTAAAGTTCTGACATGACCTTGACCAGAGGTCAAATTTCTAAGTTGACCTAACCTGGGCATCATGCATATGATGCGAAGTGCCTTGACGAGACAAACGCGATGGTGTCAAAATAATTGCCCTATCTTTATTAGGTAAAATATATATTTGTGAAAACTGTTTAGCTAAAAATGGCCTGTTTGACATTTGATGACCTCTGGAGCCTTAACTATTGAACTATTGACCTGAGCTTACATCTGAGGACACATTGGGATTGTATTGTTCAAGAGCTTTCCATTGCTTTTTTCCGTTTGTTCCTAGCTATCACAGTTCCTGTGATATCTGGGGGTTTCTGAAGCGAAGTCCTAAAACTGGAAAAAATCTGACCCTTGATGACCTCTGGTGGCCTCAATATTGACCTGATAAAAACAATGCCTGAAATTGTTTCAAAATGCATTTTGACGAGCGTTCAAACAGTGCGGTCGGTTTGTGTCTACGTCCCATAGCAGCCGAGTTAGAGGGGGCGTCTAAACGCCCCCCCCCCCCTCGGCACGGCGAAGGTGGCGCCGAGCACCGACACGGCGCGGGTTAACCCGCGACCCGCTGGGGGAGGGAGGGAGGGAGGGAGGGAGGGAGGGAGGGAGGGAGGGAGGGAGGGAGGGAGGGAGGGAGGGAGGGAGGGAGGGAGGGAGGGTGGGTGGGTGGGTGGGTGGGTGGGAGGGTGGGAGGGTGGGAGGGTGGGAGGGTGGGAGGGTGGGAGGGAGGGAGGGAGGGAGGGAGGGAGGGAGGGAGGGAGGGAGGGAGGGAGGGAGGGAGGGATGGAGGGAGGGAGGGAGGGAGGGGAGGGGAGGGGAGGGGAGGGGAGGGGAGGGGAGGGGAGGGGAGGGGAGGGGAGGGGAGGGGAGGGGAGGGGAGGGGAGGGGAGGGGAGGGGAGGGGAGGGGAGGGGAGGGGAGGGGAGGGGAGGGGAGGGGAGGGGAGGGGAGATTCTGCCCCCACGTTATCTTCCGAACCATATAGCAGCGAGACGTGCAAGGCGGCAATCGAAAGCTCTCAATGCATCTAAAGCATACGCGACATTTTCAAAATAATGCCACGGTCAGGTCAAAGGTCAAAATCGAGGTATTTGAGTTGATGGGCCACACCTTCCATTAAAAGCCTTAGATTGCGACTATTATCGCACAAAGTGCTCTCAAAAGTATAATGCATCTCCAGCATAAGCGAAAGTGAGATTGTAAAATCGGTCAAAGTCAAGGTCAGGTCACAAAAGGTCACTGTTGGCAAGAGGTCTACGAAAGTCATGCGACACATGTTTCATGGGGAATTTCACACGTATAATTCGATAGTAGCAGTCATTTTGCCAACCTGACCCCATGCAATGGCCCTTAGATGATTTTTAGGTCAAGGTCAGGTCACATAAGTTCAAAATGTGAAATTGATGAATCTAAATAAAAAAGGCATGTTTCTAGACTAGTTTTATCTCAGAAATACAGTGGTGGCATTTATGTGTTATATCTGGCCAATAAAAGCAAAACAAGCGCAATTAACAAAACAATGACGTCATCAGTTACTCATACTTAAGGAGCCATAAGGTAGTACAAAATAAAGATATTGCTTTGAAATTCGGTTTTGGCATCGTCCATACTTAGTTCTCCAATATATATTCCTTGTTTTTGAATATGTTTGAAAAGTTTTATTTTGTGGAAATTCCCCCCGCCCCCAAAAAAGTTATTTTGTATTTTTGGGGGGTCACAAACTCAACATTCAGAAATCTGAGATAGCCAATTTAAATAGATCTTTTATTTTCTTGTAATGTTTGTATTTGTAATTTGCTTCAAAACTCGATTTACTACGAATTTTCAAACATTTATCGTTTTTCCACCAAAAATGGCATGACATGGCGTCACCAAAACGCCATTTTTTCCCACAATAATCGACCATTTTCTTTGAAATTATGCGAGAAGACGTAGAATTGATGCAGTATAAGGAAGTGCAATTTTGACTTAGATATTTATCTTAGTTTTTGAGTTATTGAAAGATCCGGGAGATGGGCAGATTCTGCCCCCCCCCCCCTGCTCCCCAGCGGGGCGCGGGTTAATGCACAAACAATCGAAATCTGATAGGTTTTTGGAATTCTGTCGAATTGTTGGGGAGTTTGTCCTCAAATCAGTTTCTTTGGCCGTTCTGGATCCGCCAGTGGTGACCGTACCGAGCTGTTTCACCGTGCGACCGCGACAAATCACCACAGGCGCTCCAGTTGTTCGATGGGCGAGTGAGGACTGGACGGGGGAGTCTTGGCACGCGAACGGTGCGCCGACGCCGCGCTCATGGGGCACCGGATATAAATAGCGTCGGGCGCTGCAGGGGGCAGGGGGCAGCCGCCGACGCTTCGCCTCTCACAGTAACCAGATCCGCCGACGTACTCGCCATATATGAACTGGTGCCGTGTCTGCGAACAGAGCGAATACCGATTAACGGGTTCTGAATAAATATCACACAGTGTCAGATAACATGGAGATCGTTGGAGGTCTATAAAACATTTCAAATATTTCAAAACGACCATTTTTGTCGTCAGAGCCTCATTGGAAAAAATCGAACATTTTAGTGTATATATTATGCATTTTTAACTCGATAATTGGTATCGATATCGCCACATCATTAAATTAATAAATATCTTTGTTTCATTGTTGAAATTTCTAAAGCAATTTTCTTCCATCTGGACTTGTATAGCGAATTAACGAATTGCCAGTATTGAAGTTGTTGGTAGGGGAAAGTGGGGAAAATCTTGTAAATATCTGCATACCAGTCCTGCAACAAAATAACACTAAAATGTTCGATATATAGTTTTTTTTGGTGGGGAGGATTAACTGGCAATACAATTATAAGGCAAAGTTTTCCATTTTTCTTCGCAATTTAAAAACAAAAACTCCTATTTACCATTTTGCACCACCTATTGAGCAAAACGGGGTTACGATAACAAATATCCCTACAGTAAAGCAAACACGCTTCCACGGAGTGGTCGAGGGTAATTGTATCGTGATATCGACTGGGAGCTGTTTTCTCAAAAGCGCCTGGTTCAGTTCTGAGTCGTGCCTACTCATCATGCTTTTCTTGTTTTGTCTCATGTTCCTGTTTTGTTTTTGGTCAGGTATGATCACCTCTGGTGTCAGTGCAGAATTGTTTTAATACAAACAGGAATATCGGCCTGGAAATGAAGCCTAAAGTATTTTTTCGCGACTTAAGAACACGTTTAAGTGGGAAATTTCTTTATTGTATATACCGACCAGTTAATGGAGAATGGAGCGTGGGAAAATAAATTTGTGCAAAACAAAGCCAAAGGCCAATTAAAATCAAAAGTTAACTTGACTGCACTTCTGCACAATTACTCTGGCAAGGTGAACTATTATTCGGTTTTATCATAAAGGGGACGAAACTCGTCGATATTTGACACTACCACACATAAAATGAACAATGTGCGTCAATATAGCTCAGTCGGGAGAGCGCTGGGCTTTTGACCTCACCCGGTGTGGCAGGCCGGGTTCGAGTCACTTCGGCGCTCGCTATTTGTCCCTCACTGGGATGGCCTGTGGCCGATGGCAGCGGTCGCACAGGTGACGTCAGAGGGTGGGGCGGGCCGTGTCCAGAGATGTCGGGCACGTAAAACTTTCGCCTCTAAATTCTACCGGCTGCCAGGAATGGACTAGTTGCAGGTTACCAAACCCATTGTTTTTATGTATTTAATAAAAAGCAAATAAATAACAAATATTTGATGAAGTGTCACTGTACTCCTCCAAATTGTCAGTATTTTAAATAATTAAGTATATTTACGTAATTTAGAATTCTGCTCTCTGATTGGTCGTGACGTCAGATGGGAATAGTGCAGTCGATCAAAGTTATCGTGGGTAGTCTTGGGCGGCTCGGTTGACACATTTCTTTTTAATATGGAGGTTCAACAGAAAAATAAACAGCATACTTATCGCACGGAAATCAAAGTACGTGAAACAGAGAATTTAACATGTGATTTCATTTGTAATCACGCGGCTTTACAGAAACAAACATCAAACTAAATTTGTGGAATTCTACCTTGTGACCAAATAAATCATCTTAACGGAAGTTCAAAGGCATTTTAACGGATCGCTACAGCCAAACGGGTCCTAGGGATGATCTAGATCTCTATCCATACAAGCTCTGGACCCGACAGAAGCTATTTCAGAACAACATTGAGGGTACGGTCGCATTTTGCAAGTGGTTTCTGGAGCAGTGTTTCAGTGAGGGTAGCCTCCGGATCTAAGCCCTCTTGACTACCTCCTGTGGAGGTACATACATACCTAACAGAGTTACAGGTGTTTAAGAAGAATCTCCAGACCAGGAAGCAACTAAAGAGAGCCTTGGGAGCTGCAGTGCGGGCCATCCCCGCCGACTTGTGCCCGTAAGCAGTGGTGAGTCTGAGGCGGAAGGCAGAGCTGTGTCTCAGCCGAAACGGAGCCTATCTCGAACATGTGCTGTAGAGGATATTAAGATGACGCCTTGTGTTTCGAATATGCACAGCATAAATCTGCACGAATTTCTGAGCAGTAAATCAGAGGAAAACGCTTAACCATTGTTATTTTCCACCGGAAACGCCGGGAAACGCCCTGCTTTTCCGGTAGCCGGCGGTTCACTATTGCCATCTGACGTCACAACATCAAGTGCTTTATAAACTATACATTTTTACATACAAATATTTAGCGAAATATTGATTTTTATGCAAAATGGCGTGTATCACGTTCATCAGCACATTTTTCTTATTGTTTTGCAAATATTCACCAAACAACCTGCAACTAGTCCATTGCCAGATCGACAGTAGGGGTCAGGGCCTGCGCAACAAGCTCTGCTTAGCGCGGGTCCTGACCTCGAAAATTCGTCCATTCGAAAGGTTCGGACTTAAAAAAACGTTACAGGATACCTCATTTCAAGGACGCATTAAACCGTCTCCAAGTAGATACTGAGCCCGTGTGTCGGGACCGGGACTCGTACTTTAATTTGTCGGGAGCCGGGACCCGTATTTTAAGAGACGCAACAGGTTAACTGTTAATAGGTTAACGAGTCAACGGGCTAACCACTCAGCATGTCAAAGGGTCAACAATTTTCTAGTATGTATCGTATTTGTGACTGAACAAATCAGATTCAAATAAGGTTCAACAAATAAAGGTTCAACAAATAAGGCTCAAATAAGATTATAAGATTTGTCTCACTATTACTCATTGAGGGTTGACATGTTTTCTATAATAAATACCACCCAGAGAAGTGTGCGACAATAAAGTATTGGTTTAACAATCCTTATTAGTGTTTAAAAGTTCGCGTCTTCAGTTGGCTTTGGTCCCGTATTCCAAAGAAAACTAATTTGTCAAGGCTGAAGTCCAAAAAGGCGATACCGACCACTATAGACTCATCTGTCGCACTGCATCCGGGCCCGTTTCTGTATCCGGCCGCCCTGTGTCAGTGAGCCCCTGCCACAATCATGACGCAGAGAAGTATTCACTACCACAACCTTGACGCC
>JAXIVJ010018953.1:0-21404 GCA_036785665.1 Chirona hameri
GTTGACCGCATCGGCTGACTCGTCACTACGCTGACATTTCTGCAGCCGAAAATACACCAGCCCTCAGACTGGACCCCTGAGTATCAGGTTTCGCAGCGCAGAGGGGGTGGAGAGGGGTGGAGAGGGGTGGAGAGGGGTGGAGAGGGGTGGAGAGGGGTGGAGAGGGTGGAGAAGGGCGAGGAGGGGGTGGAGAGAGACGGAGAGGGACAGCGAGGGACGGAGAGGGACGGAGAGGGACGGAGAGGACGGAGAGGAATGGAGAGGGACGGACAGGGACGGAGAGGGGACGGAGAGGGACGGGGAGGGGCGGAGAGGGACGGGGAGGGACGGGGAGGGACGGGGAGGGACGGGGAGGGACGGGGAGGGACGGGGAGAGACGGGGAGGGACGGTGAGGGACGGGGAGGGACGGGGAGAGGGGTGGAGAGGGATGGAGAGAAACGGAGAGGGGCGGAGAGGGACGGAGAGGGACGGAGAGGGACGGAGAGGGACGGAGAGGGACGGAGAGCGACGGAGAGGGACGGAGAGGGACGTAGAGGGACGGAGAGGGACGGAGAGGGACGGATAGGGACGGAGAGGGACGGAGAGGGACGGAGAGGGACGGAGAGAGACGGATAGGGACGGAGGGGTGGAGAGGGACGGAGAGGGACGGTGAGGGACGGATATAGACGGAGATGAGTGGATAGGGGTGGATAGGGACGGAGAGGGACGGAGAGGGACGGAGAGGGACGGAGAGGGACGGAGAGGGACGGATAGGGACGGAGGGGTGGAGAGGGACGGAGAGGGACGGTGAGGGACGGATAGAGACGGAGATGAGTGGAGAGGGGTGGAGAGGGACGGAGAGGGACGGAGAGGGACGGAGAGGGACGGATAGGGACGGAGAGGGGCGGAGAGGGACGGAGAGGGGTGGAGAGAGATGGAGAGGGGTGGAGTAGGGTGGAGAGGGGTGGAGAGGGGTGGATAGGGTGGAGTAGGGTGAAGAGGGACGGAGAGGGGTGGAGAGAGATGGAGAGGGGTGGAGTAGGGTGGAGAGGGTGGAGAGGGACGGAAAGGGACGGAGAGGGACAGAGAGGGACGGAGAGGGACGGAGAGGGACGGAGAGGGACGGAGAGCGACGGAGAGGGACGGAGAGGGACGGAGAGGGACGGAGAGGGACGGAGAGAGACGGATAGGGACGGAGGGGTGGAGAGGGACGGAGAGGGACGGTGAGGGACGGATATAGACGGAGATGAGTGGATAGGGGTGGATAGGGACGGAGAGGGACGGAGAGGGACGGAGAGGGACGGAGAGGGACGGAGAGGGACGGAGAGAGACGGATAGGGACGGAGGGGTGGAGAGGGACGGAGAGGGACGGTGAGGGACGGATAGAGACGGAGATGAGTGGAGAGGGGTGGAGAGGGGTGGAGAGGGACGGGGAGGGACGGAGAGGGACGGAGAGGGACGGAGAGCGACGGAGAGGGACGGAGAGGGACGGAGAGGGACGGAGAGGGACGGAAAGGGACGGAGAGGGACGGATAGGGACGGAGGGACGGAGAGGGACGGAGAGGGACGGAGAGGGACGGAGAGGGACGGAGAGGGACGGAGAGGGACGGAGAGGGACGGAGAGAGATGGAGAGGGGTGGAGTAGGGTGGAGAGGGGTGGAGAGGGACGGAGAGGGACGGAGAGGGACGGAGAGGGACGGAGAGGGACGGAGAGGGACGGAGAGGGACGGAGAGGGACGGAGAGGGGTGGAGAGAGATGGAGAGGGGTGGAGTAGGGTGGAGAGGGGTGGAGAGGGGTGGAGAGGGGTGGAGAGGGGTGGAGAGGGGTGGAGAGGGACGGAGAGGGACGGAGAGAGACGGATAGGGACGGAGGGGTGGAGAGGGGACGGAGAGGGACGGTGAGGGACGGATAGAGGCGGATATGAGTGGAGAGGGGTGGAGAGGGGTGGAGAGGGGTGGAGAGAGACGGAGAGGGACGGAGAGGGACGGAGAGGGACGGAGAGGGACGGAGAGGGACGGAGAGGGACGGAGAGGGGTGGAGAGGGGTGGAGTAGGGTGGAGAGGGGTGGAGAGGGGTGGAGAGGAGTGGAGAGGGGTGGAGAGGGGTGGAGAGGGGTGGAGAGCGACGAGGGCCGTCTTCGGACAGGAGACGCTGTACGTTGATTGTTGCAGCTCAGTTTGGAACATTCCGGATGTGACCGGTTAGACCGGCCTGAGACGGGTGTCGGTGCCTTCACCTTGCGCCCCTCCCTGCCGGGGTCGTTATCCCACACAAGGCCATCGCTGACAGCTGACCCTTCGTTAGACACACGTGTCTGCAGTGACTCGTGTGTCCGATGCCGCTCGCATCAGCACCGCTGCTACTGCAGCGATACTAGATTAGTGACATACTAGATACTATATTAGTGATATACTAGTTACTAGATTAGTGATATACTAGATACTTGATTAGTGATATACTAGACTAGATGCAGTGTAGCTGTCGCGCTTAAGTGATTCAGTGTAGCTGTCGCGCTTAACCCTATTTGTAACAGGGGGGGCGGATTCCGCCCCCCCCCCCCCTCATGTTTTTCGCAGATATCTCCAGAACGGCAGGGAGCAGGCCCATGAAATTTTGGGACTTTTCATAGAATTGAATACCGCATTTGGAGTCAAAATTTTGAGTTCTTAACCTGAACAGAGGCGGTTCCAGGGCACAGTTTTGGGTGGGTTCGGAGGCGACATTTGGCGATAATACGGATATGCGATCTTCACGGTTTCTTCCTAACTGCATCAAGTATAAAGGAGTTACATCGGTTTACGGTGATTGCAACAAGTGCAAATTAGTTGATTTTAATGAAATATCATAAAAATTGCATGGCAGAGGCGGTTTCAGGGGCTTGAAAAGGGGGGGGGGGGGTTTCCAGGAAGTATTCAATGCTTGTCGGGAAGCCAATAGAGCTATGTAAGGGGCATTTATAGCTATCAAGATGTAAAAGATAGCTTCTTCTTCCATTATTTGCATAATTTATTACATATAGAGTTTCAGGGGCGTGTTCAGGCACATGAAAAGGGGGGTGACTGGCATGGAGATGACGATATGCCAGCGATAACGGCGCAATAGACGTTTAGCTTATAATGATATATGCACATATGAAGCCAGAAAAGGGAATAAAGTCATTTTTTGCAGAGGCGCGATCAGGAATGGAAGAAAGGGGGTCATATTATTGCAAGTGCAGGTTTAAGTAAGAGGCATGGGCGTACAATGACATAACATACTGCAGTTTTCGGATTAAACACACACCACAGACTACTCTACGAACGATTATAAGATAATAGGTGAGTCCAGGTAGGGTAAAAAGGGGGTAAGCAATGTCAATTGAAGTTGTAAGTGAAATAGTCACTGTTGACTAGTTAGTATCATAATAGCGGATAATATGCTTATCAAAAGGTCTTGCGCCGCCCTAGTTTGGATCCTGGATACGCCTATGATGAAGTGCAACATGCAAAAAGGAACTATCTACGATCAGTAACATATTTATAGTGCTGGGTAGCAACTTGTCTGCGGTTAATACTTGTTCCCAATTTACCTCCCTTTTTCACTAACCTGGTACCGCCTATGGCAAAAATATTATTTATAACTGTTTTGTCTAATGTCACAATCACATACCATTTCATTTATTTTATAAAAAAACATCAAAAAATGGTTTTATTACGCATTTAATTCACCCCCATATTGAGTGACCTGCACACGCCTATGAATTTTGAATTTTCAAACGTCACCGTCATATATCAATTTCCAATTCAATCTCTATTGATTCCCATTAGTTGTGTTAAAATCGGTCGATAAACATGAAAGATATGTTGGATCAAAAATATCACTAAAATTTGTAGTTTTTACCCCCCTGTTACCCCTCTATCCAAAATTTAGATATTTGTGTTATTTAAAAATGTAGATGATGTTGAGGGGAAGCAAACACCGTTTCATTTGTGAAAATCGGACGGGTAGATCTCGAGATCTCCGGGGGGCGGAATCCGCCCCCCCCCCCTGTTACAAATAGGGGTAGCCAGGAGCCTGTTACAAATAGGGTTAAGTGGGCACGGCCGACGCTCATGCATGTATGAGATCAGGAAATTGACTGCCGATAGCCTCGACTGTCGATAGGTGTCCTATACGATAGGTCTCGGATAAAATATAACGCACGGTTCGGTGTTTTTATTTCTTGGTTAAATTCCCTGAACAGCTGTTTTATTTTGCATGCTTGTGTGTTCACGCATTGCAGTATCAGGATCGCTTTCTCAAGGAAATATGCGCTGCGCAGTGTTCATGAACAGATCATGAACGAATTATGAACAATGAAAAAAGGTCTCAACATGCCCTCCGATAAGTGTAAGTGTAAGGTGTTGCCAATAATGCATATTTTATGACCAGTAAGGCGCCGTAGTTGGCGATGAACGAGCGAGCGAGAAGGAAATGTATGGGCAATTTCAACTCGATCGGGCAAGTAGTATCTGAGATACAAAAAGGGTGCGCACCTGCGCACGTGCAGAGGCACCCACCTTTGACTTGTGGGAAAGTGGGGGCTGAGATGTCCCTAACCACACACCAAATTGGAACATAATCGGCTCAGTCGTTCCAGAGATATAGTATAGGGGTGTGCACGTGCACACGTGCAAAGCCACCTCCTGACTTGTGGAAAGGCGGCGGCTGAGAGGTCCCTAACCACACACCAAATTTGAACACAATCGGCTTAGCCGTTCCTGAGATATAGAATAAGGGTGTGCACGTGCGCACGTGCAGAGTCACCCCACCCCTGAAGTGTGTGAAAGTGGTTGCTGAGGGGTCCTTAACCACACACGAAATTTGCACATAATCTGCCCAGCCGTTGCGGAGTTATTGCGAGAAAATACTCATCAACACCCCTCACGCGGCACGCGGGACGCGCAGTGGCAGTCACCCACATGAGTCGACACTGGTTCCAAACAGGGTAGGTTGGATGGGGCTGCTCAGCAAAGAAGTCCGCTTGTCAATCGCACGTGCGGTTGCAGAGATATTAGCTTCTCAAAAGCGTCGCCACGGACCGGGTCGGGCCGGGCCGGGCCGGGCCGCTCATAATCAGATTTGTATCATACACCACAGAAGGACGAGCGAGCGTTTCGCGCTCGCTCGTAATAATTACACCATTGAATATGCGATGTAAATTAGGCTGCCAAGTTTCAGGACCCTCGTTTAGTTATCAAATATGTAGTATATCCCCCAAAAAAAACTTTGGAGGCCAATATGTCCCCCAGATAAGAAAAGGTTTAATTTGTTTGAGATATAGCTGCTTTTTGCTTATTGTAGTTGACTTATTTCATCGATATACCTTATGAAAATGCATTGCATAGCCTATATCTGGCAGAAGAGTTATATGGGACACCGATAAAATCATGACGCGTCATGCGGCTTGCTCAAAGGATACGCACTATGCAGTTTCCAAGAATGTGACACACTAATCCAATCCTTATGATTAAGCACATAAATGTGGTAAAAAATGAAGCTTTTTGAAAGCTTAAATAAAGGAAACCAGTCACTTTGCCAAAAGTGCTGTGAATATACTAATAAGGGGTATTCGTGCCTGCAAATGTTGAATATGGCATTGGTTTGGCTAAAATATCCAAATATAAAAAACAAATCACAAGCAATATATTTCGAAAACATAGACTCACATATTCAGAATAGATTGCGAGAAGTGGTGCGGATTTCAAAAGTGGCGCATGTTAGGACATTGTGTGCTTGTAGAGAAGATATAGAATACTCGGAACTTATGTACAAATGATAATTTATAAAAGTAGTAAGTGCAAATGTAATGATTATCCTACAATTGTATATACAACTAGCATAATATTGTTGACAAAGATAAAAAATGTCGTCAACACAACGCATTTAAGGATAAAACATCAAATATATTCGGTAGGAGAGTGCTTATAACCAAACGGAGTGATTACAACCGTAAGTGATTTCTCGACATCGCCTTCAAAACTGCTATCTCAGTATAAAACCCTATTATAAAAGTGACTTATTTCCTTTAAGGTCGAAAACCAAAACGAGTAATTTATTAATACAGCTTGTTGGCAAATAACGAAAGAAGATTCATGTTTTTCGCTAACATGGATTATTAAGGCGCGAAGCAAGGGTGCATTTTTTTACATTTTGTACACTTACATTTACATTATACATTATACATTATTACATTATTATTACATTATTATTACATTATTACATTACATTATACATTTACATTATTACATTATTATTATCCTCATCTCATCCCCTACGCTCATCTCCTACGCTGACGACACCGTGCACGTTGACTGCGCGTCCCCTGACGGACCTGGTCTCGCCGGGCTAAAAATTAGACTGGAGCTCACCTTGCGTGAGCTCCAGTCTTGGTTTGATTCTAACTCTCTCAAAATGAACGCGAAGAAAACTGCTTTCATGCTTGTTGGCTCAAAGAAAAATTTGGCAAAAACGGGAAATTTTCGGTTTGAATTAAATGGTTCCGAGGTGCAGGCCTCGACCAGCATCAAAATCCTCGGCGTCGTGGTGGACCGTGGTCTGTCATGGGACGCGCATGTCTCGAGTGTCTCCAAAAAATGTAACGGTATCCTCGTCTCTCTGTACAAAGTTCGGCATTACTTCACCTCAGAAGCCCTTAAAATTATAATCCAGGCGTACGTGTTCCCACATATCACGTACTGCCTGTGCGTGTGGGGAGGGGCGACCAAGGGTCAACTGGTCAAAATCCAAAAACTGATAAACTTTGCCGCTCGTATCGTCACAGGACTCAAAAAGCATGATCATATAACCCAGGCTCTAAATTATTTAGGATGGCCGAAGATCGAGACCCTGGTGGCGCGCCGCGACGCCGTAAAGGTGTTTAAGGCGCTCAGAGAGGAGGGAGCGCCACCCGAGATATGCGCTATGTTCACCCCACGTGCCGCTGTTTCCACACGCGAGACGCGCGCTTCTGATCGAGGTAGCCTCCACCTGCACAAGTGCAGATTGACCGCCTCTCAGAAGGCTTTTTCGTATCGGGCTGCAGTTGTCTGGAACCGCCTGCCACCACAAGCTTGTGCCGCCCATTCATTGGATGGTTTTAAGACCGCTATGCGAAGTGTGATTTTACCGATGTAGTGTAGTGAAGTGTACTCGTTTTTATCGTATTTTGTATATTATTTGTAACACTGACATGAAACCAGAATAGCCACCTCGTGGATGGTTTTTAATACACTGATTGATATTACATTATTACATTATATTATACATTTACATTGTTATTTATTTTTAGGCTCCTTCAACCCACCTACATTCTCCCACCGACGCAAAAGCCTTGTGTATAAACATATAAGTAATACGAACAAACAGAACAAAGGTGAACAATTCAGGCAATCACGCTTAGAAATGGAAACAAACCTAAATAAGATATGTAGAGAGGCAGGTTGAGAGAAACACGTCATGAAATCGCACAAGGGTAGGCAGAAGTCAGAAGGCAACCACCATACATGAGTGCACCACCATATACGCACTCACATCCATTCAGGGAGTTAACTCATTCACCGAGTAAAGAATATCAAATTACTCAAGTGTCAGGGCTTATCCTGGCCAAATTCGGCAGATGATCAATGCTGTCCCCCAGTGAGGAGATCTCCGCAGCTAAGCGAGGTTGTTTTAGTATAATAATTTAGGCTTAATAATGCCATCTTTATGTTGTAGCTGGCTACAGTGTCACACTACAGTGTCACTGTCACACACTACAGTGTCACTGTCACACACTACAGTGTCACACTACAGTGTCACACTACAGTGTCACACTACAGTGTCACACTACAGTGTCACACTACAGTGTCACACTACAGTGTCACACTACAGTGTCACACTACAGTGTCACACTACAGTGTCACACTACAGTGTCACACTACAGTGTCATACTACAGTATCACTACAGTGTCACACTACAGTGTCACACTACAGTGTCATACTACAGTGTCACTACAGTGTCACACTACAGTGTCACACTACAGTGTCACACTACACTACACACTACAGTGTATAGTGTGTCACACTCTACAATGTTACGCTACACTACACACTACAGTGTCACACTACAGTGTCACACTACAGTGTCACACTACAGTGTCATACTACAGTGTCACTATAGTGTCACACTACAGTGTCACACTACAGTGTCACACTACAGTGTCATACTACAGTGTCACTACAGTGTCACACTACAGTGTCACACTACAGTGTCATACTACAGTGTCACTACAGTGTCACACTACAGTGTCACACTACACTACACACTACAGTGTACAGTGTGTCACACTCTACAATGTTACGCTACACTACGCACTACAGTGTCATACTACAGTGTCACTACAGTGTCACTACAGGGTCACACTACACTACACACTACAGTGTACAGTGTGTCACACTCTACAATGTTACACTACACTACACACTGTGTCACAACCAATGAGAAGCAACCACAGAATCACTGCGAAACGAAGGTCATCAACATACGGTACGGCATATATCAATGAACATATACGCTAAGCCGGGGTGGAGTTTTCACGGGTTTAACGGGAGTATAACGGGTGCCATAAGTGTTCCACAGGTATAATGGGTGAGTGCCTGCCATAACGGGTTTATCACGTGTTCCACAGGGGCACAACGGGTACTACGGGTGTATGTCGGGCACCGTAGGGTTTTGACGGGTACCTGGGGTGTATGACGGGTACAAAAACGTATTATAGTTACGACAGGTGTCACGGGTAGTACGGGTTATCAATCCCGAATTACCTATCACTGGCTTGCACCACCACTTGACACCAGTAATCGCCCAGCGGAGCGGACGGGTTAGCACTAGTTTTTACTGCCGGGTGTTCCGTAAAGAATGTCGACTTCAAAAGCAGCCAACCCCCGTGCGGTCGCCTTCAGCTGATGCAAGTTCGATGACTGTCTTAGCTCTTAGCTCCGTCAGGGTCACAGACACCAAAACCAGTAGTCTGGGGGGGGGGACAGGTCTGAACTCCTAGCGGTCCCCGGCCGGTCAATTGACGACAGATCAGTCACCGGCGAACCTGTGTCCAGCTAGGTCCCAGATGGGGTTTGGATCGAACTTAACACGCGCCCTGGAGGGCCTCTGATAATTACACGCCCTGGAGGGGGGGGCGGATTTCGCCCCCCCCCCCCCCTATGATCTCGAAAACCACGCAACGTAGCGACAAGCGGAAAACGACGTTAGATAGCTCGAGACAAGCTCTTTCGAAAGTATTTCGTTTTTTTCAGGTCAATATTGAGGTCACCAGAGGTCATCAAGGGTCAGATTTTCAAGTTTTCAAGACTTCGGTTCGAACACCCCCAAATATCTCGAGAACTATGATAGTTAGCAGCAAACGGAAAAAAGCAATCGAAAGTCATTGAAAAATGCAATCGACGTAGGTGTCTCAGATTTGAGCTCAGGTCAATAGTTTAGGCTCCAGAGGTCATCGAATGTCAAAAAGGTGATTTTGTTTTCAAAACTGTTTTTCGCAAATAACCTTTTACCTATTAAAGATAAAGCAATAATGTTTACGCCATCGCGTGTGTCTTGTCAAGGTGCTTTGAATCATATCCATGGTGACCGGGTAAGGTCAACTGCAAAATTTGACCTCAGGTCAAGGTCAAGTGGTGACCCAAGTTGGTCATGTTGCATATTGGGAGACGCGTCTCGACGAGACAAACAAATTGGTACCATTTTCTCTTCTCTATCTGCATTATGTCGATAGTTATGGATAAAACAGTGTTGACGGTCACAAAATTGACCTGACCTTAGGTCACCGATATTAGAAATCCGAGATTAACAAATTGTTGGTATCTATAACCTTATGAAGTCCTGCAAGATTGAAACCGATCGTCGTAAAACTGTGGCTGTGGTACTACTGCAAACGTTTTGTGGTTGAGGTCATCACGTGACCTGGTCTGGTGACCTGACCTGAGATGACCTGAGGCCAAGAATTTTACATAATGCGGGAAGTTCATTTATAAACAGGTATACAAAAAACCGCTGCGCTGCGCTGCGCTGCGCTGCGCTGCGCTGCGCTGCGCTGCGCTGCGCTGCGCAAAAACGGCGGCGCTGCGCGCCGCCGTTTTTGCGCTATCCTTGACAAACCGGAGGGGTGGGCGGATTTTGCCTCCCCCCTCCAGGGCGCGTGTTAACCTTTGCTCGCTATGAATCGTCGGTTTGGATTGCGAATTAGTTTGTGCTTTTCAGTGTATTTGCATTTGTGGGAACCACAAGGAATTTTGTGGCACAGCGCACTGTACCTTTGCGCCGTATATTTTACAACTCGTTTATATGCAAATTATTGTTTGATGTGTTTGCCAGCTATTGTATTTGTTTATTCAATTCTACGTGGATTGGCATCCGTTTGAACTCTAATAACAGCAACTGAACCACGTGCATCTCTTTAACAGAGTTTCTTTGTAATATGTCATTGAATCTTAAGCTGGATTCCCACCGGATGTGTTTTGACGCAGACGCATGCGTCTGCGGGCGAAAAACGCATACGATTGCGGTCAAAACCGACGCAGACGCATGCATCGGCCAAATTGAACAATGCAGTGCTTTGGTAGCATTCTAGATGCGCCAATTATGGCGTAGTGTTGACATTTGAATACGATGGTGCGCCTCTGCCACCGGACCTGCGTAGCAACTTCCACGCACCTAGCTGCAATGGTTGTCGAGTTATTAGCCCATTTGTGGATGACACTTGTACGCACGGACGGACATCTTATAATTAATAAGATAAGATAAGATAGTGGGATAATGACCTTTTCCCACAAAAATGGAGTTAGCACTTGAAATTGACAGACGAGGCCAAAATATGATGTAAATTCATCGCATTTTGCACATACAAATTCCTTCCGAGAGATATTTCAAGTTAATCTTGATAAGCGTGCCACACTTTTAACGACCTGTGCTTGCAAGAACTTTTCGGTTTCCATCAAACTCCGGGCTTTTCCCGTATTGCTTTTGTACGCAATGGTGTGGAAAATATATGTTGCGTTCTGCTTGTTGTGATTATATACCCGCCCATCCTTTACAATTAACAACCATTGGACAAACTGGCAATTCAATCGGAAGCTCATCGATGCACATCGACGGCGACTATTTAGTGTCGGAGATTTGTTTAGAAGTGCCCATTCAGCAACGTTGAGCTGAACAGATTGATACAAAAGCGCCAGATGTGTCGCCTTCCAATGGTGGAGGGAAAACACCTATCATGAATTTCCCAAACTTTCAACTTTGAATTAGGGGATAATTTTATTTAATTCTTAAATTTAGATCACATCATTTTAATACCATAACGGTAGCCAAATAAATTGTTGTTAGCAAAATAAAAAAGGTCATCTCTTCCTCTCCACCTCTCCTCCCTCTCCACCCCTCTCCACCCCAATCCGCCCCTCTCTACTCATATCCGTCCCTCCCCGTCCCTCTCCGTCCCTCTCCGTCCCTCTCCGTCCCTCTTCGTCCCTCTTCGTCCCTTTCCGTCCCTCTCCGTCCCTCTCCGTCCCTCTCCGCCCCTCTCCGCCCCTCTCCGTCCCTCTCCGCCCCTCTCCGCCCCTTTCCACCCTCTCTGTCTCTCTCCTCCCCTCTCTATCCCTGTCCACCCCCTCTCCGTCCCTCTCCGTCCCTCTCCGTCCCTCTCCGTCCCTCTCCGTTCCTCTCCGTCCCTCTCCGTCCCTCTCCGTCCCTCTCCGTCCCTCCCCAACCATCTCCATCCCTATCCACCCCTCTCCGTCCCTCTCCGTCCCTCTCCGTCCCTCTCCGTCCCTCTCCGTCCCTCTCCGTCCCTCTCCGTCCCCGTTTTGGACCACGCCGGATCGAATGGTGAATAAATCACGCAGATCAGTCCCATAGGCTCGGAGCATGGGTTTGCCTGCAATGATTTTCGGTGGTTTTGGTCCAATTTTGTCCACCTAGATTCGACCAATCTGTATCAAACTCAAAACAGCACCGTTTTGGACCACGCTGGATCGAATGGTGAAGAAATCACGCAGATCGGTCTCATAGTCTCGGAGCATGGGCTTGCCTGCAAATTTCTACTTAAAGTTTTCATCAAATTTGGTACCCTTAGGGTGGACAAAACTGTATAAAACTCAAACGGCACCGTTTCAGACCATTTGGAATCGAATGGTGAAAAGATCAGCCAGATCGGTTCAGTAGTTTCCGAGGATGGGCTTGCCTGCTAATCTTAACGGTTGTTTAGACCCTCCCAGTGTTCAGCCATGCAGGTTGTTGATAACTGTGTTGTATATTTTTAGCTTCGTGAAAAACATACCCTCTTTGTTTTAGGGTAAGTCATGTACCTATGTTATGCATTTTGAAGTGCATTATAATTTACGGGAAGATTGCAAATAGAAATGGACAAACAATATGGCAAGGAAAAGGACAAATATATGAGCTTCGGACCAAGACAAGAAGGGCATAAAGTGGGTAGGTATTCGAGTTGTGATATGTTAATGGTGTTTATATTTGTTTAATATTCTTACTACCAGGACTTCGTAACATCTAGCAAATGTGTTTTTAAGATGTCGCGGTGTGCGAGTGAGACAGAGCTCAACTGACGCTGTTATCTCGAGTCATTTACACTAAGAGGGTTGTGAACTATTAACTGCGGATTTTGAACATATTGCGCCTCGCGCCATGCTGGCCATCTAGTTATCATAATTAAAGCCATTATTAATAATGACAATACTAACTCAAGTGATGTTTGATTAATGTTGGTGGTAGAAGCGATGTTACATGAGCGCAAAACATGGATGGGAACAATATTCGAGAAGACCTGGCTGAATAGGGAATACAGAGTGGTACATTACAAGCGAGGGAAGTTCGTGCATTAGGTCCGTATATGATTGGTAGTATTGACGTACTCGTCCGCCACAGTCCGACTGAACATGCTACTGCCGTTGACGTCATACACAGTTATTATTGTCATTGTTAACAATCTGCCATGGATCAGTTACAAAAGCCATGATTACATCAATGTGACCATGTGACATCAATGTAAAGCAAGCAAGGAATGCTTTATAAATACAAAGAGGACCCTTCTGTTTTGTTCTTCTATTTCTGGCAACGTGATACTAGACACCAGCCTCGAACCTATGTTTTCTGCACACATCCATTGTCAGGTTTATAATCAAAGTACAAAGTTCATAGATTTGTATCATACTTAGGCCTTCATACTTGAATCTGTATAGTGTTCAAACTGTCAATAACAGTGTTTATCAACCATGTATAGTTGTTTGTCACAAAAAGCATACAGCCGACAACTCTACCAACACTGTAAACAATATTTTAGCCAGCATTTTTCTGGCTATTTTTTCGATGGAATTTACACATTCGCGTCATCTGTACCGCACACAAAACCTTCCGCCTCGTCCACTTTCGGAGTTTGGTGCAAGAGGATACAAGTAAAGGTAGGTAAAATCGGGCTTCACGGGGTAGAATTTCTGACTAAATTTTAAGGCTGGTTATTTTTTTTATCTCGCCATGGTTGGTGCAAGAGGTTCTGATTATTTTTGTTTTCGCCAGGTGGTTAATTTTGGTGCAAGAGGCCTCTGACGCGTTTTTACGCACGTATGCGTCAAATCTTAAACTCGGTTCAACATTTGACGCTGCTGCGTTCGCCGCATATGTATGCGGTTTCTGTCGGAGACCGCACGCTTTTTAGCCCGTTCACACCGAAAAACGCATGGTGATGACTGATGCGTCATTTGACGTATGCGTATGCGTGTTCCGCCGCAGACGCATGCGTCGGCGTCAAAACGCTTCCAGTGTGAATCCAGCTTTAAAGATGTCCGAGTCTGTTAGAGTTATGCAGCCATTTAACAAAAATGCGTTTGTGAGAGTCTATTGGCCCGGAAGTAGTCAGAACATCCACGTGAAAATTCCACTCGGGCCCACAATGACTCTTCACCATTCAGTTGGGAAAACTGCCCGTTTGGTTCTAGCATAACTGTGAAGCTCAACAGGTGCATAGTTACTTTGAAAGTATAATCCCAGTTAGTTATGAACCACCAGAAACACAAATCTTGTAAAAGGCGATTTTTTAATAACGAAGCATTCTTAGCTTTTCTTACTTGCAGGGGCGCAGCCTGCAAGTAAGAAACCCCTCGCAGGGTGGGGGGAGGCTATGGGGGCTAACCCCCCCCCCCCCCCCCCTCCCCTCTCCCCCGTCGCGGCTCAGAGGGGCCCATCTCGGGTTTGTAAGGGGCCCATCATGGACTCAGAAAAGGCCCATTTCAGGCCTGATAAAACCCTATTTAGCCTCAGAAAGTGAACATCTCAGGTCCAGAAAAGGCCCATCTCAGCTCTCAGGCCTGGGAAGAGCCCATCTTCAGTCCGGAGAGGACACATCTTAGGCTCAGAAAGGGCCCATCTCATGTCTGGAAAGGGCCCATCTTAGGCTCTGAATGGGCACATCCTAGGCTCAGAATGGGCCATCTTAGGCTTTTAATTGGCCCATCTCAGGTTTTGAAAGGGCACATCGTGAACTGAGAAAGTACCCATCTCATGTCTGAGAAGGGCCCATCTTAGGCTTAGAATGGGCCGGTCTCAGGTTTTGAAAGAGTCCATTGTGAATTCAGAAGGGGTCCGTCTCAGGTCTAAAAAGGGCCCATGTTAGACTTTGAAAGTGATCTCTGCATCTGCCTGCATCTCAGGTCCGGAAAAGGCCCATATCTGCTCTTAGGCCCGGGAAGGGCTCATCTCTCAAATCCGGAAAGGGCCCATCTTAGGCTCAGAAAGGGCCCATCTCAGGTATGGAAAGGGCTCATCATAGGCTGTGAATGGCCCGTCTTAAGCTCAGAATGGGCCCATCTCAGGTTTTGAAAGGGCGCATCGTAAATTCAGAAAGGGCCGTCTCAGGTCTGGAGAGGATTCATTTTAGGCTTTGAAAGTGAGCATCTCAGTTCCGGAAAAGGTCCATGCCTGCTCTTAGGACAGATAAGGACCCATCTCAGGTCCAGAGAAGGCCCGTATAATTTGGCCCTGAAAGGAAAATGTTTAAGTCTGGAGAGGACTGGGAAGGGCCCATCTTTGAGCTGGAGAAGGACCGTTTCGGTAAATTCGGTACAGAAATGCCCCAGGACTGGTTAAGACTCATCATACCCATGAACTCAGACATGGCATGATCAATGATGGCTCACCACATGCAGACCAGAAAGGGCTCATCTCAGCTCTGGAAAGGGCCAATCAAAGTAGTAGAAAGTCCCCTCCCCCCCCCCCCCCCCCCCCCTCACCTGTCTTGACTTTGAGTCTGGCAATACTCCAATTTAGGCCCGGAAAGGGCCCATCTCAGGTCTGGAAAAGGCCAATCAGAGGTCTGGAAAGGACCCATCTTTAGACCAGAAAAGGACCATCATCGGCTCATAAAGCTCTCCTGATGCCTCAGGATGCTGCCCATCTGGCATATCGGGGGGAGGGGGGGGGGCAAATACCCATTTGGAGGGAAAATGCCCCCTGTCCCCCGGGCCCCGGGCGTAGTGGGTTACATTAACCATGCGGCGTCAGGCGTCAGCAGTGTGCGGGGGTGGGGCATTGATACAAATATAAATAAATTCAATAAAAATGAGCTGGGGCAAAACAAAAGCCTTGGTCGAATGAATCCTGGATCCGCTTTTGTCATCATGATTCGTGATCCAATTGTGTTGAAGATTTGTGTGAAGGGTTTTGGTTATTGGTGGTATCCAGTGGTGGCGAAGGCGGGGGAGGGGGCAGGAGGGACAAGTTTGCTCCCAACTCCAGCCGAATTGAACATCAACCCTTTGGCGTTACATGAAAAGAATATACTTCCAAAAATCAACTTCCCCCTAACTCTATGAAGAGCTTCCGCCGCCCCTGATGTTGTCACCCCCTCTGTCCCTTCCTTGCTAGACCCCACAGCATCACTAGCGGATCCAGGGGGGGCAAAGCGGCAATGGCGTCGTCACTCACTGGTGGATCCAGGGGGAGGCAATCCGGCCCTGCCCCCCGCCCCCCAAAGCCTGCAAAGTGGCCAACATGTCTTTTGCCCCCCCCCCCAAAAAAAACGAAAGCTACCACGTACTTATGCATTATTTGAGTCGGAATTTTTCCTCAACAACCTTATGAATGTTTCCTCAACAACCTTATGAATGTTTCCTCAACAACCTTATGAATTTTTCCTCAACAACCTTAATAAAATGCCGAATTTTCTAGAAAAGGAAACTAAAACAAACGAAAAAGATGAATTTCCGAAACAAAAGCGCCCATTCCATAGTTCGTGTTGCATAAATACCTTCATTTGGGAGCAATTAGAAGCACAAGAGTCACATCGCTAAATGTGGTGCGGATGGTGCGAATAGCAGTTGCTGTTAGTACTAAATCGAAGCGTGCTGCGCTCTACGCGTGGGAAGTTTTAAGTTCAAACTTCTGAATTATTCGGTACTGGCGATTAGGACAGTGTCATGAAGAGGCAGTCGACTCCGAATCATATTTAAAAGAAAAAGAAAACAAATATATGGAAAGGTACCTGTTTTCTATCAAAGCCAAAACGGTACGTATAGCTCACCTGGTTTACTCGGGTGGTTGGGTTTGCATGCCAAAGGTGGATCCAGGGGGCCAACGGGGCCATCTCCCCCAAGACTGTTCAAGGGGGACCAAACTATGTTTGCCCCCCCCCCCCCAGACATGAAGTTTATACATGTTATATTTTCGTATTTAGAACGGTACTGGGCAAATTTGGCAAAATGTTGGCAATTTTGGACAAATTTGGCGGCGCTGCGCGCCGCTGTTTTTCCACTATTCTCGAAAAACAGGGGGTTAAAATGACCACCACCGGGGCGAGGGATAATTTATAAGTTTAATAATTATCACGTTTACATGTGTCCTTATTTCATTACTTCTGTTCAGCACCATTTCAGTATTGGCAGGTCTACAATAGAACAATCGGTCCAAATCTACCCTTTTTCCTGTAGGTCCTTGCCGTCCTTCCGGTCACAACGGCGGAGGCGGAGTGTTCAGTAAGGTGGAGAAGACTCTACCCTCTCTCCGAGCGACAATGACCGAGCTCCGGATGGAGGCGCTGATCATGCGCGAAGCCCACCGAGACCTAATGACATCCGTCAGCGAAGTCGTTGACTTCTTTGCGCGATCGGGAAGTCACCAGCTGTATTATTTCAGACTGCCGCTGCCTGGCTGGCTGCCGCAGGTAAGCAACCCTGAATGCTCGGAGAGGTTTTCTGCCATAGACTGTATGGCAGTAATATGTGAAATGCAGCGTTCACCGTAATAGGTTACTTCGTCTGCGAGTGACGTATCTATGCCCGCCGAGATGCACAGATGGCCTCGATGTCCGGGAGCAGGGACATATTTTTGCAAGAACATGGCAACGGAAGTTGATCATCATATCCGTATGCGATGCATAGATGGGTAGCTAAAGTTTCTTGAAATACTTATAGAATTTGACGCCATGCTCGGGTCATCTGTATTTATTGTTTTGAATGGCGGAAGTGCGACTAGTTCGATCATGTTTGATGTCCTCGTCTTTAGCTCCTTTTTATCGGAGCGCAACAGATAACAACGACAAACATTTGTGCAGCGAAATGCGTATTTATTTTTTCGGTCGAACCCTCCCCTCGGTTTACTATCCGAGATTTGGAGCTGGAAATTCTGAGGAAAAATACCATTGATTTGATGCTCCAAGTTCTGTTTAAAATGTATATGTTAGCTTCTTTCCACTACCATTTTTTCCCTTGACCGCAAAAAAACGATTCAAATCTAAGATACCTACTCTTGTTTTTTTTTTGGCAAGAGTCGTCGAACCTTATAGCAAAAAGTAGTTGGCCCCGAAGATGAACGGATGGATCCGTCCTTGCTCTTAAAGGGAATGTTTCACCTTTGTATTAGTTTTAAACTGAGATAGCCATTATCTTGGGCCGTTATTGAAATGTTTAAATTACTAAGGTCATTTTCCCAAAACCTTAACCGTTTTTAAGCAATTTAATTTACCATTTGCTAGATGACTCCAGGCTGGTGCAGCCGCTGATTGGCTGACAGTCACCTTTTCAGCCAATCCCACTGTGTTAGCCAATCAGCGTCGGTCTATAGCTCAATAATGACGTCATTCGCCCAAATCTAAAAACTGAATTTGTATAAAGTTAAGTGACTTCTCTAGTGAAAAAAATGTCACCATCGTTTTCAGCAGCACTTACTCCATATTTTATACTACAACCAGCGTATATTTGACAACTTTTAGAAAGGTGAAACATTCCCTTTAAGAGCAAAGCCGGCTTGATTCAGCACACATTTTTCATGTTTTTTTCCTTGCAGTCTGGAACGAAAACATAGGTACACCTTTTTCGATATCCCAAAAGGTCGAAAAGCTTAAAAAACAGAAATCATTAGAAATCGTGTGGTTGCAAAATAAAGTGTCCCAAAGTCCTGTTCTGTGATGAGTGTGCCTACTCACATCGCTTATTTGGGGTTATTGACACAGGTTTACAGAACATAATTTTCTGAATCGAAACATGCCTTTCGTTTTTCCAGATTCACTCTACTTGCTGATATATTCCAAAGACTCCAGGAACTGGATGGTAGCAACCAATTATCGGGTAGACTCCAGAGGGCTTCCGCTACCAGAAGCACTGCAACTATATATTAAACTGCTAGCATATCGTTAGCGCCGGCCAATAGTAATTCGACAAAACAGTTCGTGCGTGCTGATAGCAGCAGCCGAACAGTACCTTCGGTCCCCATACTCGTAACGCTTGATGGTAATTTTTCGAAGAAGATATCAATTTAGAGCTACGAAACTTGCACATATACAGTTCACAGTGGCAAGAACATGCTGTGCAAAACTTGTCTTTCTATCTTGCATGATGTGACCGTAATTTTATTATCTTATGTGCACCGTTTTACATTACATCAGTATAGTGGCGATCGTTTTATAGATATCGAAGAAGAAGAAAAAAGAACAAAACAATGTAAGTGAATTTCAATTAAAGGGGCCACAGATGTGAATTTAATCGTTCCAACAATCAAACCAATAGCTACTTACCATATGATTTTGTACATTCCAAAACAGTAGACACACTCTTTAACCCTATTTGTAACAGGCTCCTGGCTACCCCTATTTGTAACAGGGGGGGGCGGATTCCGCCCCCCCCCCCCCGGAGATCTCGAGATCTACCCGTCCAATTTTCAAAAATGAAACGGCGTTTGGTTCCCCTCAACACGATCTACATTTCTAAGTAATACAAAAATATAAATTTGGGATAGGGGGCAACAGGGGGGGGGGGCAAAAACTACAAATTTTAGTGGTATTTTTGATCCAACATAGCTTTCATGTTTATCGACCGATTTTAACACAACTAATAGGAATCGATAGAGATTGAATTGGAAATTGATATATGACGGTGACGCTTGAAAATGCAAAAATTATAGGCGTGTGCAGGTCACTCAATATGGGGGTGAAGTAAATGCGTAATAAAACCATTTTTTGATGTTGCTTTTTTGAAAAATGAAATGGTATGTGATTGAGACATTATACAAAAACAGTTATAAATCAAATTTTTGCCATAGGCGGTACCAGGTTAGTGAAAAAGGGGGTAAAATTGGGAAAAAGTATTAACCGCAGACAAGTTGCTACCCAGCACTATCAATATGTTACTGATCGTAGAGTGTTCCTTTTTGCATGTTGTACTTCATCATAGGCATATCCAGGATCCAAACTGGGACGGCGCAAGACCTTTTGATAAGTATATTATCCGCTATTATGAGACTAACTAGTCAACAGTGACTATTTCACTTACAACTTCAATTAACATTGCTTACCCCCTTTTTACCCTACCTGGACTCGCCTATTATCAAATAATCGTTCGTAGAGTAGCCTGTGGTGCGTGTTTCATCCTAAAACTGCAGTATGTTATGTCATTGTACGCCCATGCCTCTTAGTTTCTTTGCAATAATATGACCCCCTTTCTTCCATTCCTGAGCGCGCCTCTGCAAAAAAATGACTTTATTCCCTTTTCTGGTATCATATGTGCATACATTGTTATAAGCTAAACGTATATTGCGCCGTTATCGCTGGCATATCGTCATCACCATGCCAGTCACCCCCCTTTTCATGTTCCTGAACACGCCCCTGAAACTCTATATGTAATAAATTATGCAAATAATGGAAGCAGAAACTATCTTTTACATCTTGATAGCTATAAATGCCCCTTACATTGCTCTATTGGCTTCCCGCCAAACATTGAATACTTCCTGGACCCCCCCCCCTTTTTTTCAAGCCCCTGAAACCGCCTCTGCCATGCAATTTTTATGATATTTCATTAACATCAACTAATTTGCACTTGTTGCAATCACTGTAAGCCGATGCAACTCCTTCATACTTGATGCAGTTAGGAAGAAACCGTGAAGATCGCATTTCCGTATTATCGCCAAATTTCGCCTTCGAACCCACCCAAAACTGTGCCCTGGAACCGCCTCTGTTCAGGTTAAGAGCTCAAAATTTTGACTCCAAATGCGGAGTTCAATTCTATGAAAAGTCCCAAAATGTAATGGGCCTGCCCCAGCCGTTCTGGAGATATCTGCGAAAAACATGGGGGGGGGGCGGAATCCGCTCCCCCCTGTTACAAATAGGGTTAAAGGGACTATCCCACCTTAACATTATATTTGAGATGAGATAGCCATTTGTATGGCTTGGCATTGAAATTAAGTATGGTAGCAGTTAAAACAACCACAATTATCTAATCAAAAAGATGTTAGAGTTTGATTTTGACATCTGTAAACAATAAGGCAATAAAAATAAGTGTTATGTATTTGAATAGGGCCTCTAAACCGACAGCGTCGTCTCTCTTTACCCAACTGGTAATGATAGTCGACTTGTTTTAAGCTGAACCTTGGATATATTTGCTACGTTTCAATGGTTTGGTAGTTGGTTTGTTTTGTATTCAAAGCGCCAGAATTGTCTCGAAATAATTGTGCCCATACTTTGGCAGCGTAAAGGAATTATGCGTAGCTCTCTAGAGCTCAATATGTCATCAGCCCAAATATTAAAACTTAACTTTTTTAATTAAATTGAACATTGTTTGCGAGAAACAAATTTAATAATCGTGTTCGGCAGCAATTACTTCATATTGTGCACCACCAGCGGCGTACATTTTACAACTTTTGGGAAGGTGGGACAGCCCCTTTAATGTCAGCAGATACCCAACCTTGGACGCAAGCATCTGATACTTCCTCCAAACGCCCCCAATCATCCCCGTGGAGGCTTCTCCACGGCTGCTCTGGGCTGCTCCAAGTTGCTCCAAACTCCTCCTGTGAAGCGCCACGGGAACAGACCCTATGCCAGCTTCGTATGAATGTCAGTGCGGTGCGGGAGGCCGCGTGTA
>JAXIVJ010018954.1:0-21402 GCA_036785665.1 Chirona hameri
AAAAATATGACCTCAATCATTTCATATTAATTTGCAGCATAATACATATTACATAAATACATACATAGGATACCTAGCGTGCAGGGCAGTGCTTCGCCGCGCATTATTCAATGCTTTCAGCGATGCATTTAGCGGTGACCATCGCCTTCGCTGTGTTTTATTAAGCAGTTTAGCGCGTGTTACCCTCAACGCGACTTTCGCGTGCAACACGGGTTCCCTGACAAATTATATGTTTGTAATGTGTGGAGGGAGCCTTGCGAGTTGCCAGAGGAACGCGTCGACCGGGAGCTATTGGCTATAGGGAGTCAGTAAGGTCCCTCTGTGGCCCTTACTGACTCCCTCCGGCTGGGCTTCTGGCTCAGAATAAACAAGGCCTCATTCGCCTTTCAGTGTTGCCTTCATGGGTGATCGTGTTTGAGTGTGTGCCGGTGAATGGCATGGCCTAGATGTGGGCGTGTATGCGTGTATATACATACCTACTTACTGTTTTAAACCGTACCTACTGACATGTGCTTTGTCCCCCATGTAGGGATGTCTGAATAAATTGAATAGTCATGTTACCACCTGATTTCATTTACGTGAAGAAAGTGTGAAGTTCAGGTCAAGTTCAGGTCACTGAAGGTCAAAATTTGAAATTGAATAAATCAAAATGAAAAAAAAACATGTTTCTTTATCAGTTTTATCAACAAAAAATACAGTGCTGGGGCAATTTATTTCGTCTGTATCTGGTCAATAAAAGCCAACAAACGCAATTTCAAAATATGACGTCATGATTTACACCTACTTTATATGCTATGTCAGTCAAAAAATATGATATCAATTTTTGAAATTTGGTATGGGTAGTTGCCCATATGTCGTTATCTGACATATATTCCGGTTTTTCTAATATCTTTGAAAAAAATTGATTTTGTGGGCATTTAAAAAAAAACGTTTTTTTCGTTTTTTGACCTTTTGATCGTTTTTCGATTGCATTTTTCTTCAAATGTGGGCATTTGTACGGCTTAGCAAAGTTTAGCTGATTTTTGTGTCAAAATTGTGTTTAGTGACGTCACTAAATGCACTATATCTCGAAAAATGTCTGACGAAATTGCTTCATTTTTGCACAAAAGGTGTAAAAATGATGCCCGGAAAGGTAATGCAAGTTTGGCGTCGATATCTGCATTAGATGTTGAGATATTCCTAATATTCCTAAACGGGGGGGCTAAAAAAAAGCCCCCCCCCCAGTGACTCGCGGGTTACAGGGGTCACCTTGCAAAAAATGTCTGACAATTTGGTTATACGGGATATTTTGAGCTGACAAAAAAGGAATATGACATTTGTTTGGACAATAGATGGATATCTGTCGAGAAATGGGCATGTTTCTCTTTTCCTCCTTCATGACCTTAAACAACTTCATGACAATGTATGACATCTTGCATATGGTAGCTTGCATATGGAAGCTATTACACACAATAATGGGCGGTCTTGAGGCATATATGCGCAGGCTGCTTGTAACGTAAACAACCGTTGTGAAATTGGCAGAACGGAGTGAGTTTTTTGTCTGATTTTTTAAAAGTTTTAAGTGGTAGATAAACCTATCGCTGAAATACTCAGCAGCATCGTAACAATACTCAGCACCAATGTGTGGGTCGATTGTGCGTTTATATTTAAAGAAGAAACGAGGTAAGAGTTCGCTTGTAATTAGTGCAGTATTCCATGGTCAACTACAGTGGAGCTATATCGTCAAAAAAAACAATCATCAACATCATACAGTGGAGCTATTCAGAAGATTGACGGAATTGCTGGAACTTATTTTTAGTATCTATGTGTTTGGTGTTGAGCATATATTCTTGCGATGCTGGGACGCTGGGTCCTCCATTTAATAATGGATAATTCGAGAATGTGCCAATTAATACAATTATGGTGAAAACCTCTTGTGTCTTCAGTTTTTTAATTGGTTGAGTTTTCTGCCCGACCGAAACACTGACACCTTCCATATGCCCCCCGAGTCTAGCTGCCTGATCTGATCACACACAACTCGAATCTTGCCACCAGATCTCAATCTGCCAAACAGCCCATCGCATGGTGACCATAATGCATCGCCAACGGCAACGGGAAAACAGCTTTATTGACAAATCTCACAGATGTGGCACAATGCGGCGCTGATGTAGGTTGTTTGGTGTCTTGGTCACGATGATGATTTGGGCTCCAGGGCGCCTCAGCTTCTAAGGCTATGTGGCGCCCATAGGTGTATGGTCACCTCGATGAAGATGGTACTCCCGTCCTGAACAAGGGTGACGGTTTCCAGAGCATCTTCCGCAAAAATAAACAAATAAAAAGTGTATACAATATTCAGGACAGGGACAGGGGCAGCGCGACGAGCGACAGGCGCGCCTGGGACGACTGGGACGACTGGGACGACTGGGACGACTGGGACGACTGGGACGACTGGGACGACTGGGACGACTGGCGACTGGCGACTAGCGACTGGCGACTGGCGACAGAGCGACACTGATTCTACTTCAAAGTTCAGTGCCCACATAGGCTGTTTGGAATGGTGAAAGTATAGCGCCATCATGGTCCAGTGTTTACCCAGCTGGTTAAAGGGAAATAATGACCTTTTGATTTTGTTAGCAACAATTTCTTAGATTACCGTTATGGTTCTAAAATTATTTTATTCAAATTTAAGAATTAAATCAAATTATTCCCAAATTCAAAGTTGTAAGTTTTGAGAGAAAAAACAAACAAAACAAGTACCTTGTGTACTTCATGAAGGTCATTGACAAATTCGTCCTTCCCTACCATTGTTTACATCGAGTGCGGCATTTTTGGAGGCTCTGTGACGTTTCCTATTAAACTGATCCGTGAAACAATCCGTGAAGCATCCGTGATGTATGACTGACTATCAGTATAAGTCATGAATAACAACAACATGCAAACTATGCCAACTCGAATGAAATAAGGGCGGAATGATTTGAACCCCAGGCAAGCAAGTATTCGCAAAGCACTCGGCACTGCGCCACAGTAGCAAAAGGCGAGGGAAATGCATATTGGATCATAAGTTTCTGAAGTGTCAACTGCTATGAAATACAGTGATAAAATACCTTTAATAATGATTAAAAAGAAAATTGAAACTGATTTTTTTTTTTAAGAAGTCTTTAATTAGCTTTCAACTCAAAATCAGATATATTTTGCAATGCTTCACAAGAATGGCACCAGTGCCGTCATTAACGGAGCTTGCTACGGGACTTGGGTATACTAAACGGGAATATGGGCCTTTGACGATACCCGAGCGCTGCTCGGACACACGCTAGTAGCGCTTTCGTTCTCCATGGCAACCAGGCGTCAGCCAATCAAAAGCCAGAAAGGGAATACGTTCTGGCTTTTTATTGGCTCACGCCTGGCTGCCATGGAGAACGAAAGCGCTACTAGCGCTACTAGCGTGCGTTCGAGCAGCGCTCCGCTTCTCAACATATAATCAGGAACAACTCGCCACAAATGGTTAAGTGCGCCGAGAAGCATGACAATGACTTTGTAAACAAATCGCCGACGCTAAATAGGTCGCCGTCGATGTGCATCGATGAGCTTCCGATTTAATTGCCAGTTTTGTGTTATTGTTTGTTAGTTTTTTGGGGAAAAATTATTATTTTTCATGATAATATAAAGCATAGTGTTATATACAGCCACATATAAATTATACAAAACTCCTAATGTTGAAAACAAATTAAGCGATTTTCACAAATTGAGGGTTGCAACCACTAACTATGCCGCCGTTGATGTGCATCGATGAGCTTCCGATTTTATTGCCACGTTTTCCAATCGCTGATAGTTTTAGAAGATCGCCGGGCATATAATCATAACAAGCAGAACGCACAATATATTTTCCACTCCATTGTGTAAAAAAGCAATACGGGAAAAGCCCGCAGTTTGATGAGGACCAAAACTACTTGCAAGTACCGGTCGTTAAAAGTGTGGAACGCTTATCAACTATAACTTGAAATATCTTTCGGTAGGAAAGTTTTCATGCAAAATGTGATGAATTTACAATATATTTTGGTCTCGTCTGGCGATTTGAAGTGCTAACTCCATTTTTGTGGGAAAAGGTAATAATTTCCCTTTAATAAATTAATTTGAGGAAAAATTCATGAATACCTCTGATTCTTACTTCTAATGTTTTCTTTGTAAAATGTTTATCTTATTTTCAATATATTTATATAGAAGACAATAAAAAAGGCATTATGAAACAAATATATGAAACTTTGTATATATGAGATGGTTGTGCTTGCCATAATGATTAAATTAATATAGATTGGGATGACCAATAACATGGCAATATTTATTTTGTATATGAACAATGGCCGAAATGACAGAATTGAGCTTTCGTTTTTACAACACCTTCAAGATCTTGAAGATGTTGTAAAAACGGAAGCTAGATTATGTAATTTCGGCCATTGTGTATATACAAAATACATATTGCGATGTTATTGATCATTCCAATCAATATTAAATATATGAAACACCTGGTCTGTGTAAAAAAAAAAACAGTTTGACGACCAATGATTTATCAAGTCGGCACATACTTACCAGAAACTCGTTGCTCCCAACTCATGGCCGCACACGCTGATACAACAATTTCGTGCCTTCGGTCCCCGGGCCTCTGATCCCGACACTGAACCCACGGTTAAAAGCCGTTAAAAAACAAGGTAACTTATCTTTTAACAAATACTAACTCAATCCACTGAACTGTCCAGATGGTAACCACAATCGGTACTATTTACTAATGGCAATGGTTACGGCTAGTTTGCGGCGTATGACGTATGTATCCGCCTGCGTATGACGTAATTCTGACGTCAGCGGGTATGACATCATACTACCGACGAAGTTTCGCGGACCCGAGATTTCGGAAATGACAGATGAAACTAGTCCTGTGTCGAAATTACTTAACGTAGGGAGATAATTATTTTACACAACCTATTTTTTTTATCTGTTCAACAAATCTGCTATCTCAGTGCAAACCCCCATGTTAACCTGCGCCCCGCGGGGGGGGGGGGGAATTTTACCTCTCCTCCCGGATTTTCTCAATAACTAAAAACTATGAGTGATAGCGACGTCAAACTTGCAATACCTTCTGCTGCAGCAATTTTACGTCTTTTCACGAAATTACAGTGAGATTAAGGTAGTACTTTGGAAGATAATGACGTCATGTCATGCCATTTTTGGTGGAAGAACGATAAATGTTTGCAAATTCGTAGAAAACTGTTTTTTAATGCAAATTGCAAATTAAAAAAGTCAAAAGAAAGGAAATAAGATTGTCTTCAAAATGGCTATCTCGGATTTTCAAAACGTTGGGTCTTGATCCCAAAAATTAAAAAAGTTTTTTAGTTGGGAAAATTTCCGCAAAATAATTTGTTTTGAAAAAGATTAAAAAAAAAACGGAAGATATGTTAGAGAACCAAGTATGGACGATACTCAAACTAAATTTCAAAGAAATATATTTATTTTTGACTGACTTATGGCTCCCTACGTATAAGTAGCTCTTGACGTCATTTTTATAAGTTACGTTTCTTGGCTTTTAGTGACCAGATACAGACAAATAAATACCACCGGTGTATTTCTGCGATAAAGGTGGTCTATGAACATGCCTTTTTTATTTGTAAAACTCACTTTAAAATTGTGTCCTTATTGTGACCTAAACTTGACCTGAGGGCCATTATATGGGGTCAGGTTGTGAAAGTGGCTGCTACTATCGAATTCTGCGTGTAAAATAACCAATACAACATGTGTCGTATGGCTTTCGTAGACATGTGACCTTTTGTGACCTAACCTTGACCTTGACCTTGGCTTACAATTTCACTTTCGCTTATACGGGAGATGAATTATACCTTTGAGAGCACCCTGTGAGATAATAGTCGCAATCATAAGGGTTTGGATGGAAAGTATGTCCTAAAAACTCAAATACTTCAATCTTGACCATTGACCTGATCGTGACCTGACACCTTATTTTAAGAATGTCGAGTGTGCATTATATTCATCGCCTTGAGATCTTTCGATCGCCACCTTACACATCCAGCTGAGCCATCGGTTCGGAAGATCCGAGGGCGGTAACCCCCCCCCCCCCCCCCCCCCCCCAAGCGGGGCGCGTTCGGCAGGCGACTCCAGAGGGCGCGGGTTAATTGTGAACATAGCCTTAGTAAGTGAACATAACCTACATAGCCTTGAATTGCCTTATGAGTCAGTACAGCCAGTGTTTCCATGCAGTGCCCACTACCCCCATGTCCTATATATCAGTACATCGGTGATCGGTCATCGTTAAACCCCTCCTCCCCCCCGTTTGTGTTTTTGCCTGGCATGGCACTCTCCAGCAGACGGCGAGCCAGCATTCCGATCAATGCAATGGTGTCGGCCGTGAACAAGGACCTTGACCAATGGTGATTGTGGGGGCACCAATACTAATGGTCAAGTTGGTACCAATCGATGCATGCGTGACCAAACATTGTGTGTTTGCTCCTGGTAAATCACAATATAGAGTCAATGGAAATATCGGCCCCCTGCAGCTCCAAGGAGAACCATTTGTAATGCAGTTGCCTGACAACCTTGATAAACATATTGATAGCATACAACTGTTTAAGCAGCTTTGAATGTTACACACTGTCACAGAACCACGCAACCAGTAAATATGAACATATCCGAACAACATATTTATACCTGGAACTATTCAACCGGTATTATTTGAGCGAAAATTTGGGCCAATGCACGTTCACTTAGCATTATTTCGATAACAAAGGCAACGGTAAACGTATGACACTGACACATGCCAACTCCAGCAGCCTCCCGTCTAGTAGTGTTCAACCCGAGGAGACGTTGCAGAGCTGCCTGAACTGAAACTGCATACAGCGTCCCTTTGCCGATTATTGCCAGCTCACTGGTTCGATATACAGCGCCAGCAAACTTCCTGTCTGGAGCGATAGACGACTTTCGTTGCACCTCTTCCGCTAAGTTATCGTCATGGAAGGTTCTTGGAAGAATTCGCCCGATTTTTACCCCATGATTGCCTCTCAGGGAATGAGCAAACTATCTCATAAGTTCTAAAAGAATCTCCGTTCGCAAATGACTTTCCGGCTTGTTACATATATAATTTCCTGCTTGGCTTATTAATTAAATATGTATATGCAAGCACCTTCAATGTCATATGGTATCGCTTACATGAGCCCTTGCGATTTTGGGCGAGTTTCATCCACCACACATGTGGTGATTTGTATGGCCCTTGTGGATTCACGATCACTTCGCACTTCACACAAATACTAAACCTGACCTAACCAATCTGACGTAACCTTCAACATAGGCAACTAGACGTGACCTTGAGTGTTGACCTACCACGCCTGCGGTGTATGTTGGGGGGGGGGACACTCTATGGCCCCTCTGTTAGATTGGCTTACCATCGAGCCCTCCGTGCCTCTCGGCGATATTGGCCTTCACATCAATGGTCAGCCAAACCAATCCTGACCAAGCCAAACCTGACCTTATCAAACCTGTTCTAACCAGACCTGGTCGAATCAAACCTGAACTTACCAAATCTGGTGTGATCATTGCTTTGACAAACAGGCGTGGCGTTAGCTTTCCACGTCCATGGCGGCTTTTCAGATCGGCATAATTCCTCAAGGAGGCGACACGCCTGTGGCGGTGATTGCTCACCACAACAGCTTTGAATTGGCTCGGAGGGAGACATATTCATAATATCCAGATTACGAATTATGTCAAACTTACGGCTCGCCGGCTGCGCTCGGCCGGCCCGGCTGATCCACCCGGTCACGTGACCGCCTGCGGCTGGCGAAGGGCGGCGACCGGGGTCGGCGCGGTGCCGGCTGGGAGTCCGGAGTCGTGACCGGGGGACGGTGCTGCCCAGTCCCGCGGCACCCTAGCTACCTTTCATTCCCGACTGGCTGTCTGTTGTCTAATATACCATCTGAGACCACGACACGTGGTAGCGTGGAATATGTTGGCGTCTCCGCCACCATCACGTCATTTTGAGCCGGCGATATATTACGAGATGACAAGCTTTGTTCCACTTCAGTGAGAAAGATGACGTTTTTATTGCAGTGAAAATAACATCGTAAAACTGTTGGACAACCTCCCCCCCCCCCCCCCACTTCCGGGCCCATCTAACACCTTTATCGATTGGCCTCACATAGCATCCCCAGAACTAAGACCATCTGACCGACACTAAATTGTCACGATTCAGCATGTATTACTGACAAATATCCACTCAATCCAATAAGTCCATCCGAAGGCGCTCATAAGATCACGGAAAAGAAAGCATGCAAAAAATTAATAGACGCTAGGCTAGACTATAGTCTAGCCTGGCGCCTATTATTTTTTTCTGGCAGGATTCGCAGTGGGGTCGACGAGCTGTATACAGCTCGTCGACTAGGCAAAACTAAACGACTGACACCAGGCTACACCCCCTCTCGTCCGACAAAGTTCCGACAGTCGAGGAGAAGCAGCGCAGGCCCGCACCATGGCGTGCAGTGGTGCGTGACGTTACTCTGACCAGTCTCGTTACACTGCACATCAGCACCAATGATGGCCGGAACGAGTTCAGACACGCAGACAGATGATGTCATTTGAACGCAGTCCGACTACAGCGCGGCTTAAATGAGCCATGATCCCAGACAACGTGAACTAGGTCGGTCTCAGCGACCGAAAAGGAAGTCTGATGTGAAATCATAATGTGTGAATATGGCTTCATATTTTTAAGGTTGTTTAAATTGTTTGAATGGTTTCATGTTCTCAGCTCAAAGTAAGTAGAGGTTGCATTCGATTATCTCATTCATCAGTATTTAACGGCAAATATCTTCCGATATGAAACAGATAATGTTCAAATGTAAGGACCTAAATATGTCTGCCTTTTTGTTATGTATAGTCACTAACGCTGCAGCAATGTAAATTTAATGTAAACAATGCAAACAACTAACAATGCATATCCGCAGATAAATGATCCATTGATACAGGTATTTGACTCTTCATTTGACGCTTCTTCATTTCATTTCATTTATGTATTTTATCGCCAACAGATTATTATCCACTAATAGGCGAAGTCATACGGTAAAAACATTACAAGTGAACAAGTGAAGGTAAAATATGAATGATCGGTAAGAGAAAAGGCGACAAGACAATCACAACATGAAACACACTAAATAAAACAGATAAGAACATCCCTAATACAGCTAAGTAAACGACCTTACACATTTCATGACGTGACTTCTGAAGTGCTAAAATCATCGTTAAAAGAGTCAGCGCCGCTCGCTGACAGGAAGACATTCATGGCTTTTGGTATCCGGCGCAGGAATCCATCCCTGACGGCGCTCACCCGCCAGGGACGCTCAGCGAATAGCCGCTGTGAGCGAGTTGATCTCTTGGCACTTCGAAGTGTTTATTTGCAATGAATAAACAGGTCTGTTGTGTTTGTAGTTGGCGATGCATTAGAAGATACGCTTAAAACTTGATTTCATTTTATAGCGATTCGGTCAGTAAAATAGCCAATGCTATTGCTTAACCCGCGCCGTGCCGGGGAGAGAGAGGGGGGGATCTTCAGACACCCCCCTCTCCTCAGAGGTTTTTCGAGGATAGCGGAAAAACGGCGGCGCGCAGCGCCGCCGTTTTTGGTACAGCTGTTCGGACATTAATTTTCCACATTATTTTTTTTAAAAAATACTTCGGGTCATCTCAGGTCAGGTCACCAGACCAACCAAAAATTGTGATCACACACAGTCACAGTTTTTGGATGATCGGTTTTACACTTACAGGATTTCATAAGGTCATATATATCTATAATTATTTTATCTGGGATTTTGTATATCAGCGACCTTAGGTCGGGTCAATTTCGTGACCTCCCCATTGTAAGTCAATGGGGAAATATTAAAATGCTTCCTATTCCAAGGATACGCAAGATATGAGTCTAATTCCTTCTGGACCATGTTATTATAGGCCATTCTTGATGATCTAGGTGCCATTTTTGTTCAGTGTCAGACAAGGTCATCCGAGGTCACCAACAGTTTTATGTCAATAGCTCTCGACATAATGACGATATAGAGGTGAAACCAACACCAATATGTTTGTATTGTCGAGGCACATCTTCCCATGTGCAACATGACCTACTTGGGTCACCACTTGACCTTGAACTGAGGTCATTTTGTTTTAATTGACCTAACTTGGTCACCACTAACTTGAGTCGAAGCGCCTTGACGAAACAAACACGATGGCATCAACATGCCTTGTCGTTATTAGATAAAAGGCTATTCGTGAAAAACTGTTCGGTAAAAAATAGCCTTTTTGACATTTGATGAGCTCTGGAGCCTAAACTATTGACCTGACCTAATATCTGAGGACCCTTTGGCGATTGCAATTTCCAAGAGCTTTCTACTGCTTTTCACCGTTTGCTCCTAACTATCGTAGTTCCTGTGATATCTGGGGGTGTCTGGAGCGAAGTCCTAAAACTGGAAAATTTGACCTTTGATGACCTCCGGTGACCTCAATATTGACTTGACGAAAATAATATTGAATACTTTCGAATGTGCTTGTAGAGGGCTTTCGAACGCCTTTCCCGCGTCTTTCTAGCCCATTCAGTTTTCGAGTTAGAGGGGGGCGGGGGGTTCTAAACACGAAGTTCATTCAGTATGGAAACGCACTTCGCATCCATGATTGTATTTAACTTTATCGCATACAATCTGTCAAATATCCATCGCAGAGTAAAACAAAACGTCTACAGCGGCACAAATACGGTCGAACGTCTGATAGAAGCATCAATAAATGCGAAACATTTATTGATGGCGTACGTGTTACGCAGGCGTACGTGTGCGAGTGCGTGCGAGTGCGTGCGAGTGCGTGCGAGTGCGTGCGAGTGCGTGCGAGTGCGTGCGAGTGCGTGCGAGTGCGTGCGAGTGCGTGCGAGTGCGTGCGAGTGCGTGCGAGTGCGTGCGAGTGCGTGCGATTGCGTGCGATTGCGTGCGAGTGCGTGCGAGTGCGTGCGTGCCGCCGTGCGTGTGGCCGTAAGTGACGCCGCAGCCTCCATTTCTGAGACGAAGCGGTCTTTCTGAGCCTTTCTGAGAATCGTCAGGCTGATTTAAGCCAGATGTGGCCTGGTGAATCAGATTTCTCAGAGATGAAAGGCGCCGAGTTACAGCTGACAACGCTGCATCACGCTTTCCCGGAACTCCCGGAACTCCCGGAGGTGAGAGACAGGTCTCTCTGTTCTGGTCTATCTGTAGATGGGAAGTTATGTAAATGATTCGACTTGCTATGGATTTGCTCTGCAAGTATTAAAAGGCATTTCGTTGAATTATTAATAAGTTAGTCACATTTGCTTGAGCTAGAGACACAAGTGTGTTATTTAGATAGGGTGAATTCCAAAAATGGGTATGTTTCTATACAAATTTCGTCCGAATTCTTGAACGGATATATTTCCGAGGTAAGGTCTGGAGCTAAGTAGAGCTTGTTGCGTAAGCCCTGATCCCACCATGCGAGTATGGCATTGGAGGCTTTCAAGTAAATAGTCGCCCTAACCTTAAGGCGGCCGCACACTAGGCCATTCGGCGCGCGATATACTGCGACATTCCGCCTCGGAAAATCGCGGTGATACTGCTGAATATCGCCCTTGTTCCGGCGGATTCGGCGCTGTCTGCTCGCGAGATTCCGCCCCGCCGACCTACAGCATGTCGCAACCTGTGCCTACAGCCTGTCCCAAGGTAAATTAATGATGGCCATTTTTCGACGAAGATGTAAGTTTAGAACCACGAAACTTTTAGATAATAAAATTTCACAGCGGCAAGAGCATGCTGTGCAAAATTTGTACCTCTGTCTTGCATATATTCGCCACTGTTAGCCTGATCAATTTTGTTGTCCGCGGCTCCGCGGCGTTCAGTCGCGGAAAAAAGCTCGTTCGAATCAGCTTTTTTCCGCCGGTCCGCAGATGGCCGGCCGACGACATTCGTCCGCGATTTTTGACGTTTCGGCTGACGCGAAGGCGGAAAGTCGCTAAAGATGCGCGGAAAGTCGTAGCGATATGGCGACCTCCGCGCGCCGAATGGCCTAGTGTGCGGCCGCCTTTACTGCTGGCAACAATGTACGAGCCAATTTTTGGTAGCTGGAACAAGTTTATTACAAACATCATTCACTTATTATCGGAAGACGAACTTCGAGGGCTCCGGTGTGATATTTTGACTAAAATACGACTGGTGTTCAACTCTCACCTTCCCACCCTATAATGAGCACATCGACTGCTGGTCCGTGCCACCCTATGAGCTCATCGACTGCTGGTCCGTGCCACCCTATGAGCACATCGACTGCTGGTCCTTCCTACCCTATAATGAGCTCATCGACTGCTGGTCCTTCCACCCTATAATGAGCTCATCGACTGCTGGTCCGTGCCACACCAAAATAACCCCAACACGAATTCATGGGAGGAGTCGTGTCTAGAAACCCCTTCATTTACATACATTTCCGGCACAGGAAACTACATAGCAACTCCGTGAACCTGCAACTGGACCAGGGTTGGGTATACGTTCTTAGCACACTCAGAACACACTCGCAGGCGCACTGTAGTTTAGGGGAGCACTCAGCCGAATTGGAGTCGGCCGAATTGGAGTCAGAACCGAATTGGAGTCAGCCGAATTGGAGTCAGCCGAATTGGAGTCAGCCGAATTGGAGTCAGGCGAATTGGAGTCAGCCGAATTGGAGTCAGCCGAATTGGAGTCAGCCGAATTGGAGTCAGCCGAATTGGAGTCAGCCGAATTGGAGTCGGCCGAATTGGAGTCCGAGCCGAATTGGAGTCAGCCGAATTGGAGTCGGCCGAATTGGAGCCCGAGCCGAATTGGAGTCAGCCGAATTGGAGTCGGCCGAATTGGAGTCAGCCGAATTGGAGTCAGCCGAATCGAAGAGCATGCTCAGTGTTGTCCAGGCATGGTACAATCAAAATTGTCTCAGGATAATCTCAAGTAAGACAGAACTTATTTTGTTCGGAAGCGAACGTGCACCTGACTTTTCTGTTCAATTTGCCGGTGCGTTGGTAGAAACCTGTCAAAAAGGTTAAGATACTGGGTGTCATGATCGACTCACGCCTGCAGTGGGTGGGTGTCATGATCGACTCACGCCTGCAGTGGGTGGGTGTCATGATCGACTCACGCCTGCAGTGGGTGGGTGTCATGATCGACTCACGCCTGCAGTGGGTGGGTGTCATGATCGACTCACGCCTGCAGTGGGTGGGTGTCATGATCGACTCACGCCTGCAGTGGGTGTCATGATCGACTCACGCCTGCAGTGGGTGGGTGTCATGATCGACTCACGCCTGCAGTGGGTGGGTGTCATGATCGACTCACGCCTGCAGTGGGTGGGTGTCATGATCGACTCACGCCTGCAGTGGGTGTCATGATCGATTCACGCCTGCAGTGGGTGGGTGTTATGATCGACTCACGCCTGCAGTGGGTGGGTGGCATGATCGACTCACGCCTGCAGTGGGTGGGTGTCATGATCGACTCACGCCTGCAGTGGGGTGTCATGATCGACTCACGCCTGCAGTGGGTGGGTGTCATGATCGACTCACGCCTGCAGTGGGGTGTCATGATCGACTCACGCCTGCAGTGGGTGGGGTGTCATTGATTCGAACTCACGCCTGCAGTGGAGTGGGTGTCATGATCGACTCACGCCTGCAGTGGGTGGGTGTCCATGATCGACTCACGCCTGCAGTGGGTGTCATGATCGACTCACGCCCTGCCAGTGGTGTGGGTGTCATGATCGACTCACGCCCTGCAGTGGGGTGTCATGATCGACTCACGCCTGCAGTGGGTGTCATGATCGACTCACAGCCTGCAGTGGGTGGGTGTCATGATCGACTCACGCCTGCAGTGGGTGGGTGTCATGATCGACTCACGCCTGCAGTGGGTGGGTGTCATGATCGACTCACGCCCTGCAGTGGGTGGGTGTCATGATCGACTCACGCCTGCAGTTGGTGTGGGTGTCATGATCGACTCACGCCTGCAGTGGGTGTCATGATCGACTCACGCCTGCAGTGGGTGGGTGTCATGATCGACTCACGCCTGCAGTGGGTGGGTGTCATGATCGACTCACGCCTGCAGTGGGTGGGTGTCATGATCGACTCACGCCTGCAGTGGGTGTCATGATCGATTCACGCCTGCAGTGGGTGGGTGTTAATGATCGACTCACGCCTGCAGTGGGTGGGTGGCATGATCGACTCACGCCCTGCAGTGGGTGGGTGGCATGATCGACTCACGCCTGCAGTGGGTGTCATGATCGACTCACGCCTGCAGTGGGTGGGTGTCATGATCGACTCACGCCTGCAGTGTGGTGTCATGATCGAACTCACGCCTGCAGTGGGTGGGTGTCATGATCGACTCACGCCTGCAGTGGGTGGGTGTCATGATCGACTCACGGGTCCTTCAGTGGGTGGGTGTCATGATCGAATCACGCCTGCAGTGGTGTGGGTGTCATGATCGACTCACGCCTGCAGTGGGTGGGTGTCATGATCGACTCACGCCTGCAGTGGGTGTTCATGATCGACTCACGCCTGCAGTGGGGGGTGGGTGTCATGATCGACTCACGCCTGCAGTGGGTGGGTGTCATGATCGACTCACGCCTGCAGTGGGTGGGGTGTCATGATCGACTCACCGCCTGCAGTGGGTGGGTGTCATGATCGACTCACGCCTGCAGTGGGTGAGGGTGTCATGATCGACTCACGCCTGCAGTGGGTGGGTGTCATGATCGACTCACGCCTGCAGTGGGTGGGTGTCATGATCGACTCACGCCTGCAGTGGGTGGGTGTCTCATGATCGACTCACGCCTGCAGTGGTTGGGTGTCATGATCGACTCACGCCTGCAGTGGGTGGGTGTCATGATCGACTCACGCCTGCAGTGGGTGGGTGTCATGATCGACTCACGCCTGCAGTGGGTGGGTGTCATGATCGACTCACGCATGCAGTGGGTGGGTGTCATGATCGACTCACGCCTGCAGTGGGGTGGGTGTCATGATCGACTCACGCCTGCAGTGGGTGGGTGTCATGATCGACTCACGCCTGCAGTGGGGTGGGTGTCATGATCGACTCACGCCTGCAGTGGGTGGGTGTCATGATCGACTCACGCCTGCAGTGGGTGGGTGTCATGATCGACTCACGCCTGCAGTGGGTGTCATGATCGACTCACGCCTGCAGTGGGTGTCATGATCGACTCACGCCTGCAGTGGGTGGGTGTCATGATCGACTCACGCCTGCAGTGGGTGGGTGTCATGATCGACTCACGCCTGCAGTGGGTGGGGTGTCATGATCGACTCACGCCTGCAGTGGGTGGGTGTCATGATCGACTCACGCCTGCAGTGGGTGGGGTGTCATGATCGACTCACGCCTGCAGTGGGTGTCATGATCGACTCACGCCTGCAGTGGGTGGGTGTCATGATCGACTCACGCCTGCAGTGGGTGGGTGACATGATCGACTCACGCCTGCAGTGGGTGGGTGTCATGATCGACTCACGCCTGCAGTGGGTGTCATGATCGATTCACGCCTGCAGTGGGTTGGTGTTATGATCGACTCACGCCTGCAGTGGGTGGGTGGCATGATCGACTCACGCCTGCAGTGGGTGGGTGTCATGATCGACTCACGCCTGCAGTGGGTGTCATGATCGACTCACGCCTGCAGTGGGTGGGTGTCATGATCGACTCACGCCTGCAGTGGGTGTCATGATCGACTCACGCCTGCAGTGGGTGGGTGTCATGATCGACTCACGCCTGCAGTGGGTGGGTGTCATGATCGACTCACGCCTGCAGTGGGTGGGTGTCATGATCGACTCACGCCTGCAGTGGGTGGGTGTCATGATCGACTCACGCCTGCAGTGGGTGGGTGTCATGATCGACTCACGCCTGCAGTGGGTGTCATGATCGACTCACGCCTGCAGTGGGTGGGTGTCATGATCGACTCACGCCTGCAGTGGGTGGGTGTCATGATCGACTCACGCCTGCAGTGGGGTGGGTGTCATGATCGACTCACGCCTGCAGTGGGTGGGTGTCATGATCGACTCACGCCTGCAGTGGGTGGGTGTCATGATCGACTCACGCCTGCAGTGGGTGGGTGTCATGATCGACTCACGCCTGCAGTGGGTGGGTGTCATGATCGACTCACGCCTGCAGTGGGTGGGTGTCATGATCGGCTCACGCCTGCAGTGGGTGGGTGTCATGATCGACTCACGCCTGCAGTGGGTGGGTGTCATGATCGACTCACGCCTGCAGTGGGTGGGTGTCATGATCGACTCACGCCTGCAGTGGGTGGGTGTCATGATCGACTCACGCCTGCAGTGGGTAGGTGTCATGATCGACTCACGCCTGCAGTGGGTGGGTGTCATGATCGACTCACGCGGTGCAGTGGGTGGGTGTCATGATCGACTCACGCCTGCAGTGGGTGGGTGTCATGATCGACTCACGCCTGCAGTGGGTGGGTGTCATGATCGACTCACGCCTGCAGTGGGTGGGTGTCATGATCGGTTTACGCCTGCAGTGGGTGCGTGTCATGATCGACTCACGCCTTGCAGTGGGTGGGTGCCATGATCGACTCACGCCTGCAGTGGGTGGGTGTCATGATCGACTCACGCCTGCAGTGGGTGTCATGATCGACTCACGCCTGCAGTGGGGTGGGTGTCATGATCGACTCACGCCTGCAGTGGGTGTCATGATCGACTCACGCCTGCAGTGGGTGGGTGTCATGATCGACTCACGCCTGCAGTGGGTGGGTGTCATGATCGACTCACGCCTGCAGTGGGTGGGGTGTCATGATCGACTCACGCCTGCAGTGGGTGGGTGTCATGATCGACTCACGCCTTGCAGTGGGTGGGTGTCATGATCGACTCACGCCTGCAGTGGGTGTCATGATCGACTCACGCCTGCAGTGGGTGGGTGTCATGATCGACTCACGCCTGCAGTGGGTGGGTGTCATGATCGACTCACGCCTGCAGTGGGTGGGTGTCATGATCGACTCACGCCTGCAGTGGGTGGGTGTCATGATCGACTCACGCCTGCAGTGGGTGGGTGTCATGATCGACTCACGCCTGCAGTGGGTGGGTGTCATGATCGAATCACGCCTGCAGTGGGTGGGTGTCATGATCGGACTCACGCCTGCAGTGGGTGGGTGTCATGATCGACTCACGCCTGCAGTGGGTGGGTGGTCATGATCGACTCACGCCTGCAGTGGGTGGGTGTCATGATCGACTCACGCCTGCAGTGGGTGGGTGTCATGATCGACTCACGCCTGCAGTGGGTGGGTGTCATGATCGACTCACGCCTGCAGTGGGTGGGTGTCATGATCGACTCACGCCTGCAGTGGGTGGGTGTCATGATCGACTCACGCCTGCAGTGGGTGGGTTTCATGATCGACTCACGCCTGCAGTGGTGTGGGTGTCATGATCGACTCACGCCTGCAGTGGGTGGGTGTCATGATCGACTCACGCTGCAGTGGGTGGGGTGTCATGATCGACTCACGCCTGCAGTGGGTGGGTGTCATGATCGGTTCACGCCTGCAGTGGGTGCGTGTCATGATCGACTCACGCCTGCAGTGGGTGTCTATGATCGACTCACGCCTGCAGTGGGTGGGTGTCATGATCGACTCACGCCTGCAGTGGGTGGGTGTCATGATCGGTTCACGCCTGCAGTGGGGTGCGTGTCATGATCGACTCACGCTGCAGTGGGTGTCATGATCGACTCACGCCTGCAGTGGGTGGGTGGTCATGATCGACTCACGCCTGCAGTGGGTGGGTGTCATGATCGACTCACGCCTGCAGTGGGTGGGTGTCATGATCGACTCACGCCTGCAGTGGGTGGGTGTCATGATCGACTCACGCCTGCAGTGGGTGGGTGTCATGATCGACTCACGCCTGCAGTGGGTGCAGACCATGAGTCCTGAGTAGTGCGTCGCTGCTATAGCACGCTGTCGGGCCTCGCCAAATTCTGCCACCGACTGCCTAGCTCAGTCAAAAGGCTCGTTGTCGAGTCCCTTGTGTTCCCCACACATTCTCTACTGTGTCACCGTGTGGGGCGGTTGCAATGAGACCCCAAAAACACAGAGTTAAAACATACTTAACCACGCCGCACAGATCGTTTCAGGCTCCTCGCGCAGGGCGCATGTCACGCCGCTGCTGGCTCAGCTAAATCAGCAGAGCCTACACTCCCCTGATACGCGAGAGAGACATAATAACCCCGCACGAGCTGACATACCTGCCTCAGGCTCCTGTCAATGTCAAACAGTTGCTGACACATCGCAGCATGGTGTCATGTCGCCGCACCCGAGCTAACGGAGGCGGGTCTCCCAGTGGCGGCTCGTCATATGAGAGCAACTCAGGCCGGGCCTCACCTATTATTTAGGAAGAATGTGCTTTGAAATATGCATTGGTTGCCATAGAAAAGATGTGCGAGTGATTTCCATTCTGCACATCGCAGTGCATTTTATTATGGCATATCACTGAAATTCTCCGGCTTTTCCATCCACCCGCCAGTACGTTTACCATACTTCAGCAAACCACTACGAGCCGACTGAGGCCCGGCCGGCCTGCCGCCTCATCGCCTCCGCCCGTTCAGCCCAGCCAGTGAGGCACCAGCGGGCGAACGCCGCCCAAACCGACGACCAATGGTAGCCATCTGAGGCCCGGATGTTTTGGGCCTCAAAGCGATTATTCGGCTCCTAGAAGCCGTAGCGACGGAAATCGAAGTTCATGAACAATAGAACATGTTGATCTATCGATCTGGCCACATTTTTGTTTGAAAGCTATCATCTATTATTCATATTATGATGTTTTATTATCGTACCGCAGTCTGCTAGCGTCGGCGGCGGGCAGACCGTTGCCGGCCGAGTAAAGCGGCAACTTTTGAATCCCCTGCAACCGTGTGGCGATGTTTCCATCGAACTGCGGTGTCTTTAGATAAGTGAATATTCATCACCATAAGGATACAGGACATTCTTCAATATTACACAGTAGCGGATCCAGGGGGGGCCGTAGGGGCTGAAGCCCACCCGCCTTAGAAAACGGCGCCCTCGGGCGCTCGCGACGACGTTCTTGCAAAGCATTTTCCGGCGCCGAAGGCGCTGTAGCGTTCTCGGGAGGCCGCCAGGGCGCCCTTGTGTCTACCGACATAGTCGTAGCACTGTTGAAAGGCACCCTGGCACCCTCAGAAGACAGCTTGCCGCCCTCACAACACGCATTATGCCGCCCTCAGAAGGTACATCGCCGCCCTCGGAAGGCATCATGCCGCCCTCGGAATGCATCATGCCGCCCTCGGAAGGCATCATGCCACCCTCGGAAGGCATCATAATACCGCCCTCGGAAGGCATCATGCCGCCCTCGGAGTACATATTGCCAGCCCTTGGAAGGCATCTTGCCCTCCTCAGAATCCAGAGAGCATTATGCCGCCCCTCGGAAAGCATCATGCCGCCCTCGGAAAACATCTTGCCGCACTCGGAAGACATTTTGCCGCCCTCGGATGTGCATTATGCCGACCTCAGAAGATGTTGTGTGGCCCTCGGAAGGCATCTTACCGCCCTCAGAGCACATTATGCCGCCTCTGGAGTGTAATATGCCGCCCCTCGGAAGGCATCCTGCTGCCCTCAGAGCGCATTATGTTGCTCTTTGGAAGGCATCATGCCGCCTTCGGAGACATATTGCCGCCCTTGGAAGGCATCTTGCCGCCCTCAGAGCTCATTATGCCGCCCTTGGAAAGCATCATGTCGCCCTCGGAAAAACATTTTGCCGCCCTCGGAAGACATTTTGCCGCCCTCAAGAGTGCAATGTGCCGCCCTCAGAGTGCAATGTGCCGCCTTCGGAGTTCGGAAGGACGAATTGCCACCTTCGGAAAGCATCTCTTTGCTACCCTCGGAAGGTATCATACCGCCCCGGATGGCACCTTGCCCGGCCCGAAAAGCGATGCGGTGCCCCGGTGCACTCAGAATGGTGGCACCCTGACGCCTTCAGCTTCCTCCGACGGCGACCGGGCATCCGTGACCTTCGAAACCAATAACACGCTTTTGCCCCCCTCCCCACACTCCCGATAGCGCCCTAGATGGCGCCTACGAAGAGGCCTGGACCCCCATGAAATAACCGTGACACTTTTGTTATATGCCTGGCGAGGCGTTGAAGGTGCTGACGTATTGTACCTTTCACACTCGGGGCGCCTAAAAATAGCTTGGATGAATGTCCAATGTCCATGATGTCCACAGCTCCACAGAAACGTGTTCAGTGTCGGTCACCGATTTGTACGCGATTGGACGCGATGGGCTTTAAGGACTAAGGTCAAAAACGAACCTCCTGCTTTACAAAAATCGGGTCCATTTTGACTTTACTGGTCTTCAAGATCAAATTCCAAGGTCAAACGATGGGGAACGCTGTACCGCCCAAAGTTACCGTCCGATCGCGGACAAATTGGTCTCAAACGATTCCTTGTGCCAGTTCCCAAGATGACAAGAATGTTCAGAGTTGTGCCCCGTGACCTTCAAGGTCAAACCCCATGACCTTTAAATGTCAAATTCAGGGTCAACGGACGGGATTTCCCCCCACCCCCCCGTCCTTTCCATTTCCAGAATGATAAGCATTCTTAGAGTTGTGCCCCGTGACCTTCAAGTTAGCACCCAAAGTTGGGCGCTACAGCGTTCCCCGTCCTTTGACCTTGAAGGTCAGGGGTAACAAATTTACTCTAAGAATGCTTGTCATCCTGGAAATGGGCACGGGGCATCGTTTGAGACCATTTGTGTTGCAATCAGACGCAAACTTTGGGCGCTACAGCGTCCCCCGTCCTTTGACATTAAATAAGATTTTACTTTGAATTTTGGTGTGGGTATCGTTCATACTTGGTTATCCAATATATATATATATATATATATATATATTATATATATATATATATATATATATATTATATATATATATATATATATATATATATATATATATATATATATATAATATATATATATATATATATAATATATATATATATATATATATATATAATATATATATATATATATTATATATATATATATATATATATATATTATATATATATATATATATATATATATATATATATATATTATATATATATATATATTATATATATATAATATATATATATATATATATATATATATATATATATATATATATATATATATATATATATAATATATATATATATATATATATATATATATATATATATATATATATATATATATATATATATTATATATATATATATATATATATAATATATATATATATATATATATATATATAATATTATATATATATATATATATATATATATATATATATATATATATATATATATATATATATATATATATATATCTATATATATATATATTAAT